>BQNB010103070.1:0-24111 GCA_026074375.1 Tanacetum coccineum | reverse complement strand
GATTAGACCAACACACTTGCCAAGTCATTGTGTGGATTTTATTTTGTAAATCCTTTGTGGATGTAGCATTGCTCTTCATAAAATTACAGAAAATCTGTAATACCAAAATTGTGAGATCAGATACATTTTCAAAATGCAGGTGTTTTTAAAAAAAAATTACACTACGCGATTTATGAGGTTCCATTCACCCCGGAAGTTTTGACACATAGAGCTCGGTCACTTTCTTGGCTGAACTATTTAAGCTATCCGCTATCGATCAATCTATTGGGGTCAAGTAACCTTGTTCAGTTTATTGGACAAAGTCACAAACATTCTATCTTGGACATGCACAAATCAAGGATGGAGTCAAGGGCAATTCTATCTTGGACCAACCTAGGTCCAAAGACCTTCTTCATTAGTATTTTTATTCTGACGTATAAATTAAAGTTTTGATTTTGATAAGAAAAAACCTAAGGATTACGGCATACTTTGAAATTTGGAATTGTAGTTGAGAAATAGTCCTGGACCGAATATGTAAAGACCGTAGACTTGGACCAAAAAGACTTCAACAAACTTTCCAAGTTTCTTGCTACTCTGCTAAATTTGTGCTGATTGTTAAGACCATGTGTAATGGTCAGTCGCAGACTCGGTCTTCATGTTGGTCGACCAGCACAAGCGACACATCCTTCCATTACATACCCCTTTGGAGACGCGTGTAAACCCGGAAAAAAAAATAGTCGGTTGATTATACGACCAACTTGTTTGTGTGTGTGATTGTTTGTTTAATGGATTTTTTTAGGTATGTTTTTTGTTGTGTCATCGGTCTAATTGTTGCACAAAATTGGTCATGAAGTTGTCTTGGAGAGAGAAAACAGATGTGACAGTAAATATATGCTTAGCCTAAATGCCAATTGTGTTTTGATTCGATGAATCCTAAATGCTCCTGCTTGTAAAGCTCGCGAACTTTGTTAATCTTCTGTCATTTTACATTTTACCCTTTGTTTATATGCACAGAGTATCTTGGCATGATCTTCATACTACATGTATTTGTCAAGAAGTGTCTCAAACTCTCGACAACAATCAATTTTTTTTGTTTTGTTTTGGGTTACTTGGGTTTTTGTCTTGACATTTCGAGTTGACTAATTTCAGAGCGAACTAATTTTGATAAACTAGTTAAGTCGTGTCTAGCTCATGAGTGTCGATTATACCAACAGAGCTCAAGCTAGAGCTTCGAAGTTAACACTTGCTCAAGCTCCAGTCAGTTTTAAGTTGGAGTTTTGGTGTTCAAATGTGTAAACGGGCCTTAAGTTCCAGGCTTTCCTCTAATAGGGCCGAGATAAAAAATAAAATGCAACTCACTAGTGTCTAGTGGTTTGGAGGTGTACGGGTGAGCAGAAAAACCGAAACCGAAGCGAACCGAACTACTAATTCGTGTTCTCGGGTTGAATATGGGTGTTTGTACCTCCGAACCGAAAACACGAATCATATATATAAATATATATAATATATTATATATATATATATATATAAATAAATATATATATATATAATTAATATATAATATATATATATATATAAATTTTAGTTAAAAATGGTGTAGGTGCTTTAAGTTGTTAAAAAGTAAAAGCAAAATAGAATATTGACAAACTAACATTTATTCGATATTTTTTTCTCGGTACGAGTTTGTTGGTTTCGAAACGAGTTTGTTGAAGGTTTTGGCTCGTGTACGAGCAGTTGGTTCGTGGTTTTTCATATTACCAGTTTCTTGTGTATCAGTTGTTTATCATAGTTTAACAATTGTTTGTTAACTTGTATGTAACTCGTAATAGTGTATCAATGAATTTCCGAATAAAATGTTTATTTTTATTAATGGTTTTTTTTTAGGCAAAAACTATGCATCATATGTATCAACTATAAACGGTTATGTAGCAGCTTTTTTAGTGCTTATATATCAATTTTTAGGTATAAGATTTAATGTCATGTATCTACTATTAATTAAATCACATGTCAATTAATAAATCTAATGGTTAGGATTACTTCTCATTTTAACAATTTTAAGCTACTACATACCACAATAACTCTCATATATCTATAACATATATATGAGGCTAACTATGACTGTATATATATGATTTAGTGACTGGACGCCACCTCAACGATGACATGGCACACACAAGGCAATAATTTTCGAAATTAGCTAAAAAATTAGTTTAGTCCATGGCAAGGTTTGAACTCATGACCTATAGTTAATATGCAATGACCTTAACCAACTGAGTCAAGCCACAGTTTGTGTTTTACTATCTAAATTTATAATAATATCTTCTAAAAAACAATGTTGATATCTTTTAATTTTCAAAAATATATCAATATATACTTCCTAATAATATGGCATATTAATCAAAATCAATAAAATATATCAAAATAAGATATACTCCTTAATTATATCACATATTAATCAAAATCCATAAATACGTAACCTATAACTCAAAACCCTAAAACATAATTAGTCACCATTTGAACCACATAGTGATTGGTAATTTTTCATGAGGAGATTGGTAGCTGTAAATGTGATGGAAATTGGTTGTTTTTTCTTAAAAAGATTATGGAGTATAAAATTGTTAGCTCGTGTGGTGTTTTCATCATATACATGTAAGTGTGTTTCATGTATCTGTCCGATTTTTTAGCTAGCTTATTTCAAGTTTACGTAAAGTATATAAATTCTTATAATCATCTTTTGTTTTGTTGGCTCTTATAGATTTCCAAGATTGGATAAACAAGTATGAGATATCTATATGACTTTCTATATCTATGTGGGAATCAAGTTGGGCTTTCTTGCTAATCATCCTTTTCTTTGATTATGTGTGTTTGACAAATTGTTGTGGTGTTCATGATGATCAACATACAATAGGGTATTACGCATGCACTATGTAATTTTCTATAGCCTATTCACACCGCTGTAACCTAATGTAATTATTTGACTCTTTGAAAGAGCAAATGTGCATTCAAGTAAGGGCTCCATAACCCTGAACCTGATCGCTCTTGCACTCATGACATATACTGGCTCGACTTGGCCTTACATTTAATAATTATATTTACTAATAATTATTTATGTCCAAATTTAGTGAAAACACATTTTCACTAAAATTTTTCCAACATTTAGATATGAAACTGGAGACCATATTGGTGTCTTATGTGAAAACCAAATTGAAGTTGTGGAGGCTGCCGAGGGATTATTAGGATTAGCACCAGATACTTATTTTGCTTTACACGACACTAAAGAAAACGGAGCACCACTTAGCGGACCTACGCTACCACCTCCTTTCCTTGCACGCACTTGAAGAAAGGCATTGACAAGCTACGCAGATCTATTGAATGCTCCCAAAAAGGTTACATAATAACGTTGATTTTTTTTTAAATTATTAAATTTTCATCACATGTTTAACATTTTACTAATGGAGTTTTCGTTACGTCTTTCATCCAACATTGCTTGCTCCAGCTTCTCTTGCTTCTGATCCCAAGGAAGCTAGCAGAATAAAATTTCTTGCATCTCGTGATGAAAAGGTTCAGATATGTTTTCACAGCTTAACATATAAACTTGGTCTTTGCTTTTATTTGTTTATATTAATGCAGAATAATCGTTGTTCAGGATGAATATGCTGAGTGGATTTTTGCAAGCAAAAGAATCCTTCTTGATATCTTGGAAGCTTTCCCATCAGCTAAGCCTCCACTTGGAATTTTCTTTGCAGTTGTTGCTCTATGCTTACAGTCTCGATTATACTCCATTCCCTCCTCCCCAAAGTGAGTAAAGATTATAATTTCAAAATTATTCTGTCAATTTTTGAATATTTCATGTTGTTGATTGTGTATAATGTTCTGATATTACAAGATGGCACCAGACAGGATTTATAGCATATACACTAACACCATGAACTCGAGATGTCAAGTACATCGTATTTGTCTGGTTTGGAATATGTTTAGATTCTTACAAGTCGAATGTTAAATTTTACCTAGATTGAACATGTCAAGATGGTTTAAAGTCTCCCACAGGTTTTTTTAGGCTGTTTTCAACTTCTTAAGCTGGTACATATAAACAAATTAGATATTTTTAAAATGATATAGTTGTTGTGATACATTAATCATGTGTCAAAAGTCATAAAAAATGAATTAAGAAGTGCTACCTCACCAACCTAACCTGGCCCGACTCTTTATGACTTTTGCTAATATATTGCCTGTTGTGGCGCTCATGTTATAAACTATGATATGCCTGGGAATTTTGAACAGTAGCACGTACAGGGCGTGCAGGGAACACAAGAACAGCTACTACTTTCTTGGCTCTTGATGATACTAATGTGTTTTATTATCTCAAGTAGATGCTTATGCAGAGCAATAGTCCGGTGCCTCCAGATGCTAGACAGACTAAACCAAAAAGTTTTTGCACATTCAGGCAATTATGGTGTGTAACATGTTTCCATTACATTAGAATTCAAATGTTGGGGCCATTTGTGTTGCGTATATGTCTGATTTTGCTAATGTTATAGCAGGAGTCAAGGATACACAGATTGTATAAAGTCATCTAAACATTATCATTGTTGGTTATTTAATAGGTTTGTGTTTTCCTTATGCATTTTGATCTTTCGTTACTGTAGATTTTTAGTTTCGTCTAACTCTTCTTATCTTTAATTGTTGTTTTTTTATTTGATATAAACCAGTGGCAATATCAGGAAGATGACCCATATATGGTTCTTATCTACCTGCAGTTACCCGTCATTTTAAAGTAGATGACAATAGACGTTTTACAAATCCAACTTGAGGTCTGTTTGCATTTTAGGTTTTGGATTCTATATCGGGCTAAGCAAGACGACCCAGTAGTTCTGGTGAGCATTAATTTATTATCTTCAACGAATTTGTTAGATGCTACTGCGAGTCTAGGAATTCCAGAGTGCCCTATGTATATAATTGAATATGAAAACAGTAAAAAAATGAATCTGGAAACTACTTTTTGAAAGGGAAGGAAATAGGCAACTACCATTACTTTTCATAAATCCCAATAAAACGAATTCTCTTATTTCACAAATATCTCTAATAGTTGATTTAGGGTGATCACTTTTGATCTGATTATGACGAGTTTCCTGCTTGCATCAGGTAGAAAAATAATAAAATAAAAATGCATTGGTCACACACGGATTAAATTGCTGTAGGATAGTATAATTAGCTTGATATACGATAGATCTAATTCTTATATTCTTAGTGATACAAGGATGAAGGCAAGGGCATGGGCATGGTCATGGAGACGAACATTAGGTAACTTTACTGCTGCCTATGACATATACGTTCTAAAATATAATTTTGGAAGCATAGTATGATATTGTGTCGCTTTGTGGGTGACTATGTTGCCACACGCTAAAGCGCTTTTTATCACTAATCACTAAAAAGATATATTTTGCTACGTGTTAATCATTCAGTCCATCGCTTTTACTTTCTGAAAATAAAAATACTCGAGTCATCTATGTATGTATGAAAGAATTAATATATTGGGAGGCCACAAAAAGGCTACGAAACTATATAAATATTAAGGAAGACTACCCAACCTTCAAACTGGTGTCCTTATACCAAAATGGCAAAAAATTATGAAAACGTAGCTCGGTAAAATATGTTTAATGTTCAAACGTTTAGTTGAAATCTTTTGTGAAGAGATACAAAAAGATAAAGAATATTTTCTAGCAAAACTTTACGATTTCGATATTCAAGGAGGGGACGGACAGTGGTCTGTGTTATATTTGAATTATATTATTATAATGAAGTCTTCTAAAAGTGTATTACTTCAATTAAGATTCTGATTTCGGGTGTTGATTATGTTATTTTACATTGGTCACTGATCGGCTTCGACCTATCACAGGTTGTCAAGCGATTTTAAGAATTGTTTGCTCAAACCAAGTACAAAGTAAAGAACTGCTCAACTTGCAACAGATTCTCCTCAAGGCATTCTTCGTACTCAACTGCAAAATTTCAGGTGTTTACTTCTCTAATTTGAATCGCGTCTCTGGATCTTATGATTGAAGGATTTGTTTCTTAATGAGTAGGTTTATCCATTTGGTCTTCTTTAACATGTATATATATCACTGCAGAGTTTACATGTTCAAGCTGGACAAACACTTCTATTATTGTAGTACTTTGGAACCCAATGTTCATCAGTGACCAACAAACTATCAGCAACAAGTCAACAACTCTCTAAAATCCTACAAATACTTTTCTTACAGCCATAAGCAAATCCATCAGAAACTCTGAGGCCATCAACAAATCCATCAGGAACTATGAAGGTCATCGGTAAACAACAACAATCAGCATCGAACCATCAACAACTCCTCTTAAAGCCATCAGCAAAGCCATTGGTAACTAACTCAATGTTTTAATCAAGCACATTAGTATATGCGTTTTGTCATTATCATTGTTGGATGGCTTACTATTCATTATTGTGTGCTCTGCAGTGATGGTGGCATGACATTTTGGATCGCCTTACATATCATGTAACTGAAGAACTTAACAAAACAACTTCTCACACGATGGTAGGATTACATCTACTTAATGTTTGCATATTAGTGTTATCTCCAACACAATTATACTACAATAACAATTATTATTGTAATATTTGGCCAACTTTGTAATACTTAAGTGTTTGATAAAGAGGAATGAAGATTCCGTGTTTACACAAACATGAAAACCATCAGAACTGAACGCAAACATTGTTTCAAACAAAAATTGGCACAAATAGGCTTAAAGTTGTATTTAAACTTATTGATTATTGATATTTCCTTCATTTGTGACTTCGTGGTAAACTTTTAAGTCCGACCACTTTAGTAACAACATGCTAAGTTAAGCCTTTAAATTTTCATGAGATTAATAGGAGTAGGTGATTATATTTACAAAAAAAAGACATAATTGAGTTTGTTTGTTACCCTTATTGATGATACACTAATCGATATTAACACACATATGTTAGAAAATCAATGTTTTGATATGAAAGCACAAGCGGCCGATTGTCGTACAATTCTTGAAAGAATTGGAAGCAACTATTTTTACATACATCTCTATGCTTTTTTGCTTCCTTTTTGGTTTATTTGACATACTACATGTATAACGAACCTTCGTGCATTGTTAACATTGTTTTTTTACTTCTCCAACCTATGACACTATTTTTTTATAATTAACCGACCTACGACAACATTATATGTATTAGTTTAAAACAGAAACACCTTTAACTCTATCTATTATTATTAGTCAAGCCACGTTTTGGATATCAATATATCCATATTACTTTTTCAATACAATTTATTTTAAGTTTGCATGATAATTATCTTTTACATTGATCTATTTTCTCTCATATGTAATTTACTGTATCTTAGCAACTACATACACATTTTATGGATTACCTTTTAGTCAATGCTTTAACTTACATAGTTAAACATATCCTATGTACGTTGACCTTGTGAAACATACGATCATGATAATGACTAACGTTATCTTTTTTAGGTGCAAACTGATGTCCACTATATCGAAGAAGACATTAGTTTGGTCGAGAGGCCTAGGATCGACTTATATAGAGCAAAAGATAGGTAAATGGTGAAAAGTTGTAAGTTTGACCTCAAAAGTCAAAATAGTTATAAATTTTATCACAGTAGTCAAAGTATTTATTTAATTTAGCTGCAAAAGTCAACTTCTAATGGTAATAGGTTTGAGACTTTGAGTGTATGACACTATATTGACCAGATCAAAACAGACCGACCCGGACCTAACTGAACCGTTTAACATCAACAGACTAAAACACACTAACCAGGATCTAACTAAACAGTTTTTTGAAACTGTAATGACACGATATTGACCGGCCCAAAACACACCGACACGGACCTAACTGAACTGTTTTATATTGACCGGGCCAAAACACACCAGCCCGAATCTAACTGAACCGTTTTGATCCGTTCATGGCCAACTATACATAACACTCACAATTATTAGGCCAAACTAACACAAACCTTTTCTCTAAAAAATGCCTGAAGCAATCCCCCCGACGCGGTAATTAACTAGTATATTTATATAATACTATATATATATAATATATATATATATATATATATATATATATATATATATATATATATATATATATATATATATATACACAAACACACACACACACGCAGATAAATTAATAAATATATATAATATTATAAAAATATAATATATATATATATACACACACACACACACACACACACACACACACACACACAACACATATATAAAATATATATAGAGTAGTTAAAATGAAAAGAAAACAAATATTCGTGAAGAAGGATAAAAAGAAAACGCGTTAAAAAAGTTATCGAAAAATTCCATTAAATCTTAGTTGGTGCATAAGAACCTTTTGTAAAAGAATATTCTAATTTTGAGTTGTTGATAAAACGTTTTTTAAGCCAAAAAAAGAATTGATAATGCAAACAAAATTTTAATCACAAATTTTTTGACCTTGTTATAATTTGATGCCGCAATACAATTGAGCAAAAAGTCCAAAAGAAGTTGGGTACAAGAACGAATTTTTGATGCACAAAAAAACCGATTTAATGCACAAAAACTTTTGTTGGGCAAAATTATCCAACTTTTAGAATAAACTTCGCCTTTAACATACAACTTTTGTTTTTTTTTCATGCACCAACATACACGATCTTGTGGAATTTTTTTTAGATTTTTTTAAGATTCTTTTTAAAAAAATAAATCTTTGTATTCTCTGCACGAATATATGTCTTTTTAATTTGATCTTTTTTATATACACACACACACACACACACACATATATATATATATATATATATATATATATATAGATACATATATATATACATATATATATACATATATATATATATATATATAGGGTGAGTTCTTTTCAGAACCTATGAATGTACACGAACTGAGCGAGAACCAGCATCAACCAATCAAGTTTTTTGTCATAATATCTTTCTATAATTTAATTAAACAAGGGATATGTAAAATTGCATTTATAAGATTTTGAATATGTCATAACAAAAAACGTTTTATGTAGGTCTTGAATTTAGAATTTTTTTTAATTTTTTTCATCATGCAAGTTGCAAAAAGTTAAATCATATGTGTTATTTTTAATATGAAAATTTACACGTGTTTTTTATTAATGTATAGTTCTTGGATACATTAAATATATTATCTCACAAATAGTTTATACAATGCATGTATAGAAAAAATATGTAATACACATGTATTGTATAGTTAGAGATATGATACTTTAAACTACATTCATAATTTTCAATAGAACTCCCATCATTTAAGCTCAACTTTAAAAACTCAAGATCAAAACAACATAAATGAACCTTAAATCACGAAGCAAGACCCAAGATCAGTAACATCACATAACAGAGATATAATTATGCGAAATAAGATGATAGAGATAACATGGAATGGTACTGTGTCATTCAACAAAGAGAATAGTTTTGATGGTGTTTCGTTTTTTTCGGAACAATGAACAAGAGCGCACAACGGTTTTTATAATTTTTTGTAGTAAGTTTTGTAGGGTTAGAGAGGAGAGAGAGATTTAGATGATAACTGATTAAAATTGTTTCCCTGACACGTTTGGAATGGGGATATGAAATCTCTTAATTGCCCTTCATTTATTTACATGATGAAACTTAAAATTTTAAGTTATTACATTTATGCCATCATCATTTACAGCCTTAGATTAAAAAATGGAAGGTTTAGATTGGTTCTCGCAGTTCTGTACATTTATTTAGTTCTGAAAAGAACCTCACACTATATATATATATATATATATATATTATATATATATAAAGACTAGATAATAATATATATAAATATATATATCTATATACTATATATAATATATTATATAATTATGTGTATATATATACATATATAGGATGAGATCATGAGAAAACCCCCCATCCTTCTCGTGAGAAAAACCTAGAAAACCCTTCCTTCAACCGTTGGATCTAAGTCGCTTTTCTCTTCCCACTTTTCCACACCAAACTATAGGAGGTTCTTTGTAACTTTCTTTATTCTTTAAGGGTGAGATTGTATTTCATTCAATTTTATATATTTATATAAACTTATATTTTTATTAATTTAAAAAAATTCAAAAAAAATCCAAAAACTAAAAAAAATCTAAAAAATTTAAAAAAAATTCCTATTATTTTTTCAAAAAAATTTCCTATTAGTTTAAAATTTGAAAATTTGAAAAAAATCGAAAATAAATTTTTTTTTGGAAAATTAGAAAAAAAAATTTCAAAAATTTTAAAATCTTTTATTTCGAAAAAATTGATATTTTTGAAAACTCAAAAAAAAGTTGGAAACTTTGAAAAAAGTTTAGAAATTTGGAAAAAAAGTACGTAAATTTGAAAAAAAAAAATCAAAAATTTGAAAAAGAAATCGATATTTTTTTAAAACTTGAAAAAAAGTTACGAAATATAGAAAAAAAAGTCGAAAATTTGAGAAAAAAATGCCATATTTTTCAAATCGAAATTGAAAAAAGTCCAAAATAGAAAAAAATAATTTTGAAAGGTTTAAAAACAAAATATGAAAAAATAGATAGTTTTTAAAATACGAAAAAAATTGAAATTTGAAAAAAATATTGATAATTCCAAAAAATTAACGAAAATTGAAAAACAAGGTTCAAATTTTGAAAAATTTCGATAACATAAATCAAATAAATCTATATTTTTTCAAATTGAAAATTAAAAAAAAATTCAAAAATTTGAAATAAAATTCGAAAATTTGAAAAACAAATCGATATTTTTTTTGATAATTTGAAAAAAGTTCAAAAACATGAAAATGAAAAAAGTTCGATAAATAATGAAAAAAAATAAAAAATCGAAATTGGGAAAAGAGTTCAATTTTTTAAAAAGCAATAGTTTTCAAACGAAAAATTTAAATAAATTCAAAAAATTAGAAAAAATATAATTAGAAAATGGAAAAAAAAAAATATTTCGAAAAAAACAATATTTTTGAAAATTCAAAAAAAAATGGAAAATTTGAAGAAAAGTTAGGAAATTTGGAAAAAGCTACGAAAATTTGAAATTTTTTTGAAAATTTGAAAAAAAAGTCCAAAAACAAGATTTTTTTTTTGAAAATATGGAAAATTTAGATAAAAATTCGAAATAATGTAAAAAAAAATCGACAGTTTTAAATGCGCCAATTTGAAAATGAGTCAAAAAGTTGTGACAAAAGGTCGAAAATCCGAAAAACATTCGATTTTGGATTAAGTTGAGAAAAAGTTAAATAATTTAAATAGATAAAATCGAGAAAATTTGAAAAATTTCTTTTGCTGAATATCTGGTAATTGCTTTTACAAATATGGTGAAATCCGGGTTATCGTGTCAACTTGAAAAAACGACCGAATCAAATTCGGTTTTTTCGATTGTTTCGTTATTCTAGTCAGTTCGATCGGTTTCTCGGTTTTACCAAAAAATAACTGAACAACCCATCAACAAACCCATCAACAACCCCTACCGATCCTCAAATACTAGCATATAGTTGCGTTGCAAATATTTTGTGAAGGACTAGTTTTTACTTCGAAATGACTGTAAAATAGAAGAGCCCATGATTTCTTTAGACTCCTTTGTACTAATTCTTATAAAAATACTTTTATTGTTTCTAAACCAATTTAACAGCGCGATATTCCAGTCACAAGGTTGTTACGATCGCTAGCATGAAATTACATTTAATTATGATTGACCTTAGTCTCCTTAATGGTTCCGCCGTGCACATACATCAAATTTCGGATGTCTCAAAACACGATAGAAAAAAACTGTAACATTGAGAAAACCGTAAAGGGGGAATACGTTTTCATTAAAAAACTTTAAATCTTTATACAAATCGTCAATCAAGTCAAGACTACTATGAAAGTGTTGATAATACGGTTTTACAAAACAACTAGCACATATCTTAATAATACAAACTCAACCACAATATTAACTACAAAGTAGTAGCACAACCTAACTATCAATATAGACAACAACCAATTCACACAAATATTTTTTTCCAATAAAAAAATAAGACTATGCCAAGTAAAAAAGTAAAGCTGTAAATGTATAAAAAAAGTAAAGCGAAAGGTAATAGAAAATTCAAACCGACACAGTGGATTTAGAGTGTTCGTCACGAACGCCTCTTCGCCCACTCCACTCCCGAGTATTCAACCGAATTAACTTTCATTAATCCACCAAGCTCCCTTTCGTACGAGAGAAAACCTTATAAACCAATCCTTATAGTAGTTATTTTCCGACACTAAGCGAGATTGTCGATTCTTCTTACGGTACAACCAAACCCGTTAATGTTTTATGGCCCAACAAAACAAACCTTGTGTTTTATGCCAAACACATAAACTGTCGTCGCTCTACCATTATTTTTGACTCTAAGCTAGATGTCGATTCCTAATCTTTAGCTTGAGACTATCTCCACTTGACAAATATATTTTAAAGCCAAAATACTAACCAACCCAAAATCAAACCCAATTCAAATTTATACATCATTTAGATCTAACACACTACTAAAGATGTGGGAAGACATAGACTCGATCTATATTAACAAAATGTTACAAAAGGTACCTAACGAAGACTACATAACTTCGGATCTTGAAGAGACCCGAATTCTTCTCTTGCACTTAGAGGAAAAGAGGAAAATGATAGAAAATCCGAACACATTTAAACAGATTAACCAATTGAAATGATCAAAGATTTATAGAGCATTTAGTGAGATCAGGAGGAAGAGAAAGAACTTGAAAAGAAAATCAATGCAAAAGGGAATGAAATAGCTGGAGGTGACTCACATTTATAGACGCTGAAAAACAGCCCAGGTCAGGAAAACGTCGGTTCTCCAGATATAATAGGTGGGCCGCAAGTATTTAAGGGGGCCTTGACCTAGTTATGAACCTCGCACCCGACAGAACGCTCATGTTTTGTCTGTTTGTGATGAAGGTAGAAATCTTGGAAAGTACACTTGTTTAGGGGAAATGACCTAGATATTGAAATTCAAAATAATTACAAAAATAAAACATTGCTTTATAATTCAAAATAAGTTGTCTAAATAATTTTGAGAAATATTTGGTTCATTTTAGAATAATATAAAGTTTAAGACAAAAAAATTATTTCTTTTGATCATCACCCCCCCCTAACCTAGTTTAAAGTTGTTTGTACAGACCTACTGATTACGTCGGTTGCAAACAAATGTCGGTGTTATGTAACTTAGACAGAGATGTGGATGCAAGTATGCATTGAAAATTTGTGATTACGAGTAACTTGCGCACTTTACGTTACGTATTACAAGTTACATGTTTGTCATCACTAAAACATAAAGAGATCGTATAAATTAAATATCGTAATATTTGCACTAACAAACATCCCAATATAATGTAATTTCTTAATAGGTAAAAGATATAAATGCTTAATATACTTATAAAAACTCATTGTGCATAGTCTACTTTATTTTTTCTCATAGTACATAATTGAAATGGTTTGTTAAGGGCATTTTGGTCATTTCTAACATTTTCATCTTCTACCTCCATTATAACCCATTTTCGATGAGTCTACAGCGAAGCCACGGCAAAATAGACGGTACATGCGTTGCCTTTCTTCTATCTTAACCTTATTTTGATTGTTCGTTCACATCCCTAACAACAATAAACCATATACCTTCAAAATCGAAACAAGTCGTTCCTGTTGATCAACTTCCACAAAATGCTTCTTTCATCTTTTCAAATCTCAATCCACACTTTCATCGTCATC
This sequence comes from Tanacetum coccineum, assembly GCA_026074375.1. Taxonomy (NCBI): domain Eukaryota; kingdom Viridiplantae; phylum Streptophyta; class Magnoliopsida; order Asterales; family Asteraceae; genus Tanacetum; species Tanacetum coccineum. Next base: position 10,315 of record BQNB010103070.1, on the reverse strand, counting down.
GTCTTTCATGTCATACTTTTTATAACCACTAACATACTCATCAAACCACTTTATCACATTTCTTACGCTCTTCTGAAAATCGTTATTGCAACGACAAACGGATAAGAAGAACCTAAACCCTAGAAATAGAGTGATGGATATGTTTGTTGAATATGATGATGACCTGTGGTTTTATCTGGGCCCCTTGTGTGTATTAGATTTATGGAAAGCCTGACCATGTGACGAAAGTGTCAATGACACTAGGGATTACAAATCGAATCATGAAAACAAGATAAGACGAAAGTATTACAAGAATATACATCCATGACTGATACTTTTCAGAAAAGTATTGTAAACTTCGAAGAGATACAATCATATGCCCGAACTCAGTTTAGGTGTTGATGAGCTCGTAAATCACTACCTTGGTATTGAATCATTTTTTGTGAGTTACATACTTCAATGTATTGCCCGAGACCTCTTGGTACGACGAAAGCATATCCTGTGTTGTTAGTTTGCACAAGTGGGAGCCTGAAAAGATTATGTGCAACCAAACAACAGCTTTCACAACTGGCCTTCACAGAGATGCTGAAGGATCACACCGGTGCACACTAAACAGAACAATGCAAGCAAAAATGATAAACGAGTTATGAAATGAAAGAGAGAAAAGAGGAAATGAAAATACGTCGTTATTTTCATTGAGAGACTGAATGGTAATTACCCACAGTCTAATATTTATCCAAGATATATTATATATATATATATAGATAATTTAAGGTAAAAAAGACAAAAGACCAAACACAAACCCCTTAGGTTTTGTGTGTGCGTGTCGAAACCGACCCAAGGAAAGGAATTTGACTTTAGTTAAACTCGAATACGTAGTTGGAAAAGTATTCTAGTATCCGCCTTAAGGCCCTCATTAATATCAAGGTACCTTAAGGCTTTCACAAACTATATCAAAGACATCTCTAAACCCTAAAATCTCTGTCATCCCACTCCTCATAGTGTGTGTGAACGACCATTCGAAGCAAACCCAAAGGGCCCAAAAATGTTATCGAGTCCCTATCGACTACAAATCAGACTCCAAGTAGGACGAAAACCTTATGTTGATCGCGTATAAGATGACCAGTTTAGATTTTCAAAACCCTAACCGACCATATTCGTTCCCTCTTAGTTCAATTAGGGTTTACCTTGTGTTCGTAATGTGCCTAACTCAATAGGTTTGTAGCCCTAGTTCTACATTACAATAGAGTGGATAATCTGACGTAGTCCGAACGGTCCATCATCCCAATAACCTAAAGTTTAGGTGCATATCAAGATCAAGAATGAAGGCGTCCGTGCCATGCCTGCTAAGGTCAACATTCTATGCATACACTATTAACAAGTAATTTTCCTACACCCCAATATTCATGTAAGAGTTAGGTTTATATACAATGTAAAATCTGTCTAATAGGTTTATGATATTTTGGCTTTCTCTTTTTATTTTCTAGTGTGTAGCATGTTTATGAGATAAAACCTCAAAAGGTATATTATTATTGTAACAGTAATCTGTGAAATTGTACATTAGATTGTATGTGTACTTATACTAAGTCATGGCTTAAGAATTAGAAAATACACATAACCTAATAGGTACGACCATCCTATATAATTGGACGACCCATCTAATCTATTTGGTCTAACACGCCCGGCAGCAAGCTTATGACGGGCAATATCCTCAGCGTGATCTTTAAAGAGTAATCGAGATCGTATGGCTTCTGTAAGATACTTTCAATTGATCAGAGTAGATATATGTTGAACTCAAAAGCCTCCTGAGTAACCTTTTCTCGAACAAAGTGATAGTCTATTCTATTGTGTTTTTTTGTACCGCATGAAAGAATAAGGTTAGCTGACAATATGATTCCACCAAGATTGACAACACCATAGTATAGAGTTTGAGATGAACGGATGCCAAGCTTATTATAAAGCTTGAACCATGTGAGCTCAGCAAGAGTGTCACAGGACCTTGTAGTTAGCTTCAGTAGAGTACGTGAATACCGTAACTTGTTTAATTGAGCGGTCCAAGATATAAGGTTTGAACCAAGATTTATAGCAAATCCCCTCAGTGGGACCGGTCGATCATCGGAATCTCCCACCCAAGTCCGCATCTGAAAAGCTTCAGAGAATATCGGGGATTACCTTCATAACGTCAATAAAACTTGAAGGAGGAAAACCAGAAAACGACGTATATCATACCATGTTTAAAAACCGTTAACCATGAAGATAAAGTAAAAATCCGTTTAACTGTCAGACCCAGATGATTCTCGTCAAGGCATAGCATATTATGACAGACCTTTTAATAGCAAAAGCTATGTCAGGCCGAATAGGTACATATTAGTAAAGAACGCCATTACTTTGTCGAACTATTTAACTGGATTAGAGAAAGTCGTACTGTCATCTAATCGGAATACTCGATGTAACCATGGAGAAAGGACACGAGATTGCAGTTTATAAAGCTCAACACTTTGAATGAGCTCCAAAATATTCTTCTTTTAGGATAGGAAATCCGAACACATGTATAACAATTGTAATTACCCAAAGTAGTTAATGGCCTGAGATCTTTTAATCCAAAAAGCATCCAAGTTGACAAATTATATTGTCGAAGGGCCCTTTGATTGTAACAACATTTAGTCTTGGAGCGAGGTTAGTAAACCATTGTGTTGTCATTATGTACTTGTTCAATTATGGTTTATGTGTTTATAGTGTTTATGTGTTGTTTATTGTGGATTATGTAAGATGTACTCCAATCCAGTGAGCGTGATCGTCTCATTGGATTGGAGTTGTGTTGGATAATGTCCCCATGTTCGTTCCCGTTTGTAAGGGAACGGGGAATATTATTGAATTTGAGCATTTTGCGTTAATTGGTGTAAGTATTAATTTGTACGTAGTTATTGTTACGATGATTATGATAACTAGTAAATAATAAGAATTATAAAGTTTTATGAAACAGAATGCAGATTGCATGCTATGCTCACTCAATAGTTGGATGTTCGGTAAGCATTTATAGGAATGTGACATTTTAAAATGAAATAATGAGTGAAATAGAGAAGTTTGTACAACTTTCTAAAAATAGAAAGTGAATTTGGAAATGGAAGTTATATTTAGAAAGTAGTTTTTAAACAAAATGGTTTACGAAATTAGCTTAGGTTTTTATAAAAACTTAAGGTATTGAAGGTATTAATTAAATAAAATGAAAAATAAGTTTTTTTTAATTTACATTTATTGAAAAAAACAATTTCACAAAATAAAGAAAAAAAAAGTGAAGTTGAAAACACCTTCTATTGGAGTAATGATGCTAATAATGCATTTAAAATAAAAACCTGGCCCTTATTCCTCCCTTCTCCCTAATTCGACCGACTCAGCCCCTAGAGTTAAGATCAAACATAAGACCAAGTTAATTGTCATAGATCCATGAGATCAATCACAAACCTATGTTTCATCAAAATAAAAAAATTCACTTTTCACCTGCTTTTTAAAAAATAAAATATCTTACAAACTAATCGTCACAACGACAAAAAATACACCATCCGCGACGGTATTTTTTTATCTTTCAGTAACTTGACAAATATACTTTCAAGAACTTTTTTTCGATTTTTGTTTTCAATCACGAATTGCGAAAATCATATATGATTCGTATAACGAATCATATATGATTCGTATAACGAATCATATCAGAATTTTCATGAAAGCCATATATGAGTTTCATAAAAACATTATATAAGATTTGTAGATTCTTAGACGAAACTTTTTTCAATTATTGTTTCAGTCAACCGAATTGGCGAAATTATATATGATTCCTATTATCACGAATCAGAAACAAAATGTGATTTCATAAAATCAAATATATTTTATAAAATCATATATGATTTTGATTCCGAACGAACTTTTTTTTTATTTTTCAATTTTGGTCAGTCACGAATTGCGAAAATCATAGATATGATATCGTCATAAAACCATCATATATGATATATAATTCGTATAACGAATCAGATATATTTCATAAAATTATAATGATTCATAAATCATATGATGATTCATAAAATACGATATGACGTTCAAAAATCATAATACAAGTTGTCATAAGTACATAGTGTTCGCCTCCTGCTATAGAAATATAATTTAATTTGCTCGCATGATATTGTTTTGTTTGGCGGAACATTAACAGTGTTCAATATGTAATTTTTTTATTAAAAGATGGAAAAAAAAAGAAAAAAAAAAAAAAAAAAAAAAAAAAAATAAAAAAAAAAAAACAAAAAAAAAAAAAAAAAGTCAAAACAAAAAAAAAAGTGTTTTCTTATTTTTTAATGAAAAAATGATGCTAGGAATTGATTCATTGGCTTATTCCCTCCCCTCTCCCTAATTTCGACCTACTTCAGCCCCCAATACCCAAGAAAAATCGATTCAAGAAGCTAGGTTAAAGATTACATGAGTTGGTGAATTTGTGTTGCAAGAATCGAAGGTTTAAGGTATAGATCACTAATCCTTGTTAGTTATTAATCCTTTGATCATGTAATAATCATTGATGGATCATTAGGGTTTTAATAATCTGTAATTGATGATGTAATTAATGGGTTTTTATCATTGGAAATCGTTTTTAAAGTTTAATGAGGAATTAGAGGTGAATAGTTAGGGTTTATCATGTTAAATTCGTAACTGGAATCTGGTCAGAATTTTAGGTCACCTTGCGAGAGTCATAACTCGGTCATACGGATAGCTTTTAATGATTTTTTTGAGCCTAAAATTAACTACAAAGAGTCTACTTTCCAACCCAATTGGTTTCATGAATTAAAAGTGAGTGGAAGTCAGTCAAATAATGGTTACAAGATTCGTTGTCAAAACTGTGTTTTCGGGTCAGATTTAGGTCATGTTTGGGAAGGTGAAACCCCCACTTAAAATTTGAATTGGACTTGGCCCTTCTACAGAAGTTAAGTTACATGTGTCTATTAAAAATCCTCCAAAGGAAATCGTCTAATTAGTTGTCTAAGTATGGTTTTTAAGGTTATACTTTTTAGTGTGCAATCAGATCCGAATTAGGTCAGTTTTGAAGTTTGATTTTATTAGAGGTGGTTACACATATAATTAATACTTGGGAATCATAATGTGGTTAATATACTCTTGAAGGAACATGTATGATTTTTGGTATGAATTATGAGGGTCATTAAGTATGGGTTTTAGGTTGGTAAAGTCACCCCAAAATTCTGCAGTTTTGGTTAAAATGAAGTTGTATATAGTAATGTGATATTGAGGTGGTTAAGGTTGGGCATGGTGTCCGGGTGACCCATGGTGGTTAATCAAACCCTTAGACATCCATCATATGATTGTTGCATGTGCTTAAGCTTTTGGCTTAGTAGCGTGTAACACGTGTTGTTTTGATTGTTTAGTTTTGTGCAAAGGAATTGGAATTGCTTGAGCATTCAGGTGAGTTTCATAGCCCCTCTTTTCTTATGATTTTATTGGGGTGAAAATGATGCAAATGGTTTGAAATGTTGAAATGATTTGATTACTGTGATAATTGGTTGTCTAAAATGCATGGACTTTACGTGGCTATTATGTGTATGTGCTAAATGTATTGTGATGTGGTCAATTGGAGCCGGGTTGGCTTGGATCGTGGGCACGTTCCTGCCCCTTTTGATGTGTTGTGATGTGATCAAGTGGAGTCATGACTTGGGTCGAGGGCACGCCTGCCCCTCTTGGATTGTTGTGGATCGGGGGTAACGTTCCTACCCAAGTGTGATTGGTTTGTTGTTTTGCATGTTAGCCTATATGATAGCTCATTTATTGTCATGCAGTGTTTTCTTTTATCACAGAAATGATTGGATAATCTTTAATTCGTGTCTTAAACCTATGTCTCTCACCAACTTTATGTTGACGTTTTTAAGCATCATTTTCAGGTGAGCGTCATGAAGATGTTAAGTTAATAAAAGTGGCTAGAGAGACCTTAGGATGGCATTGGAAGATTCATTGAAGTTTTTTTTTCGTATGTGTTTGCATGAATTATTGGATGCTCATTTGGTTGTATTAGGTTTGCGATTCATGGTCTTTGTATTGATGATTCCCTTGTCATTAATGCAAGACGCCGTGCGGATTCTTTTGTTGTTTTTCGGTATTGTCATGACACATTGTGTCTTTTATAATCATTTATGAAATTAGTGATCCTCTATTGTTGACACCATTGTGTTGTGATGATATCCATGATGTTACGCCTCGTGTTTCCGCCTTGGCGGGGTGTGACAGATTGGTATCAGAGCCATTGGTTATAGAGAAGTAGGTGGTTGAGCCTAGACTATAACCTAGGAGTCCTTCATATAGATGCATATTAGGGCCTAAGTGTTTAGTATTATAACTATTATACTTTCCCCTAATTATATAGCTTTTGTTATCTTATTTTGTCTAACTTTTATTTAGTTATTTTGTCTACCATTATCTGATATGATATGTATTACTTCCTTAGTATTTTAGCTATATTTTTCCCCACCCGTAAGAAGTCTCGTTAGGGAACCGTTTTCCCAACTGGACTTAAGCGTTATAAGGATTCATAAGAGGAGCCTCTTATGGAACCAAAGGAGATAGGAAAGTTGATCGTTTGTCAGATGCACGTAATAGGGCTGGACCCGCAGAGTCGGGTGATTCTTGCGGAGGCAAAGTCAAACCCAAGCGAGGCCCAGCATTAGTTTATCCCGTCCTTTACCTCGTCATGTTGTTATTGATTATTTCTTTCGGATATTTTGTATTTTGGGAGTCGTTGCGAGACTTTCGTACCTTTATGTCATTTCGATTTTATTTTGATATGGGTAAGTAGTTATTTGATGGAGCATCCTTTACGTGTTAAGTTGTAGTGGTTTAAGATATGCAATGTGGTATATGTGCTTATATGTGAATTATGATTAATATGGGTAATCTTGGAAGTAAGTACACGTGTGAAAGGAGGCACTTATAATTATGGTGGCCAACATAATTATAAAGGCATCACACACGTAGACTTGTGACCATGATTGCATTTATTTGTGGTTGGTTGTAAGGTGGTTGTATAATATGTTGTATTTGATATGTGTATTCGCGATAAGATGGTGGTATGGGTAGAGAATTTTTCTCTTACCCTAATTGGAGGATATGTTAAGTTGAGTTGTATAAATAGTAAGTTTCCCTTCTATCTAGTATTTGCGGATACATAGTATTGCTATTATAGAGGTTGCTCGTTTGCCCGGTTGTTTGTACGGATTTCCTAAGTCTAAGCTTAGCATTCCTTCATCGTACATTGTTAGTAAGGATACCCGATTTTCCTATTTGATGTCTCGATGTATATTAGTTGTTCGGAATCTGCTCTTTCGTTTATGGACGCGTTTGTTAGTTCTTTCGTTGCATTGATTTCTCGTATGAGTATCAAACGTTTCTTTCAAGCACTAATTGTTTCTAACATTAGTGTGGATCATTACTTCCGTAGTTGTATATCCCTTGGTTTTCGTAACCCGTGGCGACATGTTAGTATCGATGCTTTTAAGCTTGCTCTGTTGATCGTTATTTTGGATGAGACCTTACGTTTTCTTTTGAGTACGTAACGTCTTGAGTGAGTTTTCTTGTTCGAGTTCGTTTGAATTTATTTGGAGTGTATGGTTCCTGGTATTTCTTTCGTTTCAAACAATAGAATTGTGTTAGAATCTGTATGGTGTTTTACAATCCATTTTGTTATTATGGTGTCTTTTGTGTGAGTAAAATATTTTATAATTGATGTCTAATTATAAAAACCCTTTGGAAGTATTGTGTTGGTGTTTGGGAAAAACTGTGTTTAAAATGAGCTCTGTAAATAGAATATGTTAAATGGCCTATGTAAATAGGAATTGAAAATTGTTGAGTAGTTAAATAAATTTTATATTATTATAAAAAGCAGGTTTAAAGTGATTCATAGTGGTAAGGTACGATACGCCATTAGATAACCATCTCTAGAATTTTTATGACAACCCAAAATGAATTTTTATAAAGATTACGATCAAGATAATTTTATTTATTATTTAAAATGATTTTTATACTTGAAGTGACTTCCTTTAATTTAAATTGATTTTTATAAAAACATTATTTAATCTGGTCTTTTGAATAAAGTCAATAATTGGTATAAGAATTCCCGTCTTTAGTATTGATTTTTTTATGTGTTCATTTGTAGTGGTGCGCTTGTTGGTTTTCTTTCGTTGTGTTTTCACTCGTTGCATATGTGTATCCTTTCTTTCACAGGATCCTTATGTCATTTGATCTACGTCTATTTGCATATGTGGAATCTCCTATATTCATTCTAGCCTTTGGCTTGATATTCGTTTGTTATCCTATTCGACTGTTCATAATCCTTGGAGTTCGTTGATACCGTTAAGTCGTGGAAGTTTTGATATGATTATGGGAATGGACTGGTTGTCCAAGAGGAAGTTTATGATAGTGTGTCATGAGAAGGTGGTTAGGGTACCGTTGGAAGGTGATGAGATACTTCGAGTTCATGGGGAACGTACTTTGGGAGCCGCCAAAGCCCTAATGAATGCTAAGTTAGATAAAATGAAATTGAGTGATATTTCCGTCGTACGAAATTTAATTGATGTGTTTCCGGAAGATTTATCGATAACCACCACAGCGACAAGTTGAGTTCCGTATAGATTTAGTTCCTGGAGTGACGCCAATTGCGAAATCTCCATATCGTCTAGCGCCTTCGGAGATGCAAGAATTGTCTGAACAACATCAAGGGTTGCAAGACAAAGGTTTCATTCGATCTAGTCATTTTCTGTAAGGATCACCAATGTCGTTTGCTGAGAAGAGGAGCATGGAGTTCGTTTGAAGTTAGTGTTGGAATTACTGAGGAAGGAGAAGTTGTATGTTAAGGTTACTAAGAGTGAGGCAATGAAGAATTAGGAAGTACCTACGACACCGTCCGAGATATGATTACACTTAGGATTGGCAGGTTACCTACCCACGTTTCATCGCAAACTTTTCTAAGGTTGTTAAACCCCTTACTTCCCTAACTGAGGGGAATCAGAAGTATGAGTGGGGAGTAGAACGAGAAGAGTTTCCAGACTTTGAAGAATGATTTGTGTGATGCTACGATAAATCAAATGTAGTGGTTGATGCATTGAGTAGAAAAGGAGAGTGAAACTAAGACGAGTGAGAGCAATGTCCATGACTATCCAGTCAAGTGTTAAGGACAAGATACTGGTTACTTTAAGTAAGACGTCCAAGGTAGATAACGCGCCAGTAGAAATGCTGCATGACCTGGACTAACAGATGAAAAAGATAGCAGAGGATGGTTTTTACTTAACGGATTGAAATGTTTAGTGATTAGGAGTGTGAGATTCGCTACCGTCCTGGTAAGGCGAATGGGGTGGCTGATGCCTTAAGTAGGAAGGCTATATGGTCTAGATCAACAGATGTAAAGGAAAGAAGATTGCAAGATGTGAAATTTGCAAGGATTTATATTGATGAGATAGTAGCAAGGAATGAAATTCTGGTGATGATCAACTCAGGTTGAGATGGATGATTTATTTCATGGTTTTGGCAGACGTTACAGAAAGTGTTTGAGACGCGATTGGATTTAAGTTCTGCTTGACATCCTCAAGCGGATGGACAAAGTGGATGTATGGTTCAGACTTTGGGAGATATAATGAGGGCATGTGTTATCGATTTTGGTGGTAGTTATCATTCGAGTATTCGGTGTACTCCGTTTGAAGCTTTGTATGGAAGGAAATGTAAGTTGCCTGTTCTATGGGCAGAGATCGGAGAGAGTAGTTTGATTGGACTTGAGTTAGTATGAGAAACGACTGATAAAGTGGTGTTGACAAAAGAGAAGCTCAAAGCGGCGAGAGATCGTCAAAAGAGTAATACGGATAAGGGACGTAAACTGTTAGAATTTTTTATTTTTTTGGGTAAAAGGGACAACAATCCCCGGTTAAATATATTACACCAAAAAACAATTAAGAACAAAGGAATGTGGCTGAAATACCACATTAACCTCAAGCACAGCTTGAACAACCACTAAAACACATGTGACATGCCACAATGTGCTAACCTAACAATTACATACCCAATTACATCAATAGGGAATAACCATTTTAACGACCACAAATACCTAATAGACCACCAAACAGATCTTAAACTCAACATAATCACCGAAATATTGAGTCAGGGAGATTCCAAAGGCGCTTGAACAGCAAAGCATCCTTCGACTTCTTAAACGTACATGAAAGAAGCTTAAGCCTTATGGAAGACTTAAAACAATCCGTAACCTGAGAATGAGATCGTTTCTGATTCATGAATAAACGAAGATTACGCTCTTGCC
>BQNB010103069.1:10676-24111 GCA_026074375.1 Tanacetum coccineum | reverse complement strand
CAAAAAAAAGTTCACGTACCAAGATGGAACAAAATCGAAAGTACGTTGCTATTGTACGTCTAAATCCCTAGTATAGAATAGAAGTATAGATATGAATTGAATTCACTTCATATTTCTACTTGTGCCTAACTTTAACTGTCACTTTGATTATTACATTTCTTCCCATGGTAATCATTTATTCACGTCGTAACGAGGGAGACAATAAAAACATTGTTGTTTTCGTTCACTAGACATCAACGACAAACGAAATACTTGTGATCAGTTTTCTTACGTGCCCCGTCCTCAAATATCACCTTTATTTATGCAGACAAAACAAATCACACAAAAAGCGCATGCATGTCTTAACCATATAAAACGGCAGCAGGCGTCAATGAGTCCCCAGTACCAAACGACTGTAGCAAGTTATAGCAACAATGACAACACTAACCAGACAGTTGGTTTGCATAGCCATTTTAGCTCTCTTTGGTTCAACACTTGCATTGGCTCATGTGGTCAAGCCACCACCCAAAGCCGGATTGGCTCGTGTGGTCAAGCCACCACCTAAATCCGCTGGATTACGGAAGCTCCAGATGGACAGAGATAGTGCACCTCAAGTTAACAACTTTGGGGCCAGTGACTCGACGCTTGAAACTGATGAACACAAAAACTTACAAAAGGATATGACCGAGGCCAAAACTATCCATTTTGGTGGTGATCTTGGCATGTCTGATAGAGGCATCTATGGAGGAGGTTATGGTAGTGGTGGGTATGAAAAGTCAAATACCAACCTGGGCATGGGTGTAAACTGCCAATGTAATCAAAATGGGTTTCTAAAGCACTATGTCATTGACCCTGTCCACCTTCTACATATTGACACCACCGAACTTAATATGATGAAACCGGAGAGTCTTAATGACATGGCTCCGAGACAACCAGGTAACTAGTATGGATGGCTAAAGAATACTCTTCTCCATGACAAATTATCTATTAATTAGTCGGCATAACTCTACTTACTGTTTAGTCGGAAGAACATTACTTTGTCGTTTCCCTATGAATAATATTTTATAACATGTGTATTGCGCTTATATTATCTACAATATACAGTCTGATCAGAGCCACTGTTTCTTTGTAAACTATAATAATACAAAAGCATTAAACCTGAAGGCAAATTTAGACGAGATTTAGCAAACATTCAATAAATTATGCCATGTACGCTTTCATAGCTAGACTAAATAGTAATTAGTAAATGCGCAAACTAATTAGCTTTTGTTCATAGTCAACTCAAAAACGTCAACATCTACAAGATGTGCAGCTCCAACCGGGTATTAGAAAAATCACAGAATTGTTAGTTCCTACTTAAGAAGCCTCAAAATTTAAACACTCAATATTTGAACCAAGTTTCTTGATCTCCAAAGCTGTTATCTTTGGATCAGTGACTTAGGTGTGTTGTTTAACTTCCACTAGCCTCTCTAATGACTTTGACATGTTTAAAATAACTTTAGATGGCACATTGCCATGTGTGGATATCTAATTATCTTATCATAGTCATATAGCAATACCATGATGCTCATCTGCAAACATAATTAAAGTTCATGTCAAATTATGGCCTCATACCATGGGTTATACTGTATGATTAATTGAAAAAAATGTGAAGAAAACCAAGGCTATAAAGTGTTACTTTTCCCATTTGGTTCTGGTTTGGGTTGTATTGGCATAACAATAATTTAGAACTGTATAAGACTGAATGGTCTTAGACTCTTAGTTAATTGAAGCACACAAAAAACAGAAAGCTAGTGACCCACTTGCAATAAGGTGCTCGATTCCTTGATATTTTTATAAGATTCAACGGACCACTGTGTCTCTTGTTGCTCATAATGAAAGCTCACACGCGAGTAATGAATGTAGTGCAGACACTCATAGGAGATGCAGAATTTACCATCCATTAGAACATCATGGGTCCCACATAAATATAAGAGTAAAACAAATAGTAGCAACTTTTGGGGTTCTCTTTCATGGTTAATAAAATTTATGATCAACTCACAAATAGCGACTCTCATTTTCTATTGATCTGGATGTGTAACAGCATAACCCAATGATCATGATATAGAAATTACTAGAACAAACATTCCCTGAAATGCCACCACAACATTTTCCCCAAAAACATAAACGGCACCACAAGGTCTTCCAAACAGTATCTGTAACTTTAATTTTTCATGTAAGATGTCAGTTACACCCAACTCCACCATGTGGCTCTTATGTTCAACTCACTTCCAGCCTGTCCATTATAAACTTGAAGACTGTGAAGCAAATATATCATACCATCATTTATAACAGTACAAAGGCTTCCTTATGCACTAAAATAGTCTGAGAGATTGTCTTGTAGTAGCACTATACTTCATAACAATTATTATTTTGTTCTTGATGCATGTCGAGGCTCAACTGACACCGGAACATTGGAAGTCCCAATATTAAACTTCCATTTAATCATTGATAATCTTAATTTACATCAGCAATTGCTGTATCAAAAAGTACACCAAAAGATTGTTGCCATGTAACTTTATCCAGATAGGAGACCTTTTCTAATCAAAAAATTATATACTAGTAGAATGTATGTACAGTATGTTTATTTGATGTAAGCAACTGTACAACCATAATTAGTTGGACTTTCTTGTTCAAATTTGACAACGCGCGGATGTTTTCTTAATATTTGGTGTGCAGACTCCTTCACAACGCCAGTACCCATCCCATGAATAATAAAGAGAACTGAGCTAGACCCAGTTGTATCAATAGCCATGTTCAGGTGGTGCGACGCTTCTTCCACTCGCATACCACGTAAGTCAACGGTGTTCTTTGATGTCTGCAGAACTAATCCATAGGAACCCTCTTCACTACTGCTGGCTTCTGATAAACTCTTAAGGCTTCTGATCCTCTGTCCCTACAAAACAAACAAATAGTTGTAGACTAATCCTTCAAAATAGAGAAATCTATAAAACATAAAGAACAACAAAACGAGAGAACCACATAAAGAAAATCACAGCCTAAACTTAATGAACTGAACAAGTAATCTGTGAATACATACCTGCTTTTTTATTTGTGGTTGCGAATTTGATGGCACAGTCATATCACTACTCTGAACAACTCTCATATCGCTTATGTTCACACGGACCCTGACTTTTCCATATTGAACAAGGGCCATACCATCAGTTCCAGGTACCTCAACTATAGTCGCCAATTTATTTCCTAATCCACTCACAAGGACTTGGTCCCCCAGCTTCACTCTAAGAGATGACCTATCCGCTTTTGTGACAGATGATTCTTCTGTGTAACTGTGAGCCTCAACAATTGATGCAATGGCAGACTCAGATTCCTTAAGAAGTGCATTAAGCTGATCAATACTAGCAGTTGCAATTTTGGCTTCAAATTCTGCCACTATTGCCTCTAACTGAGACTTCGCAGTGATTACTTCTTTTTGGATTTTTTGAGTTTCCTTTGCCTTAAGAGCCGCTTCACGTGTGGCAAGATCATCTGCTTCCTCTCGAATCTTCACAAAAGATAAACATACAATAGACATACATGTTAAAGAATTCATTATATCAACACCGAAAATATCACATGTGGCAGTTCAAGGGGGGTTGAGTAACGGATCAAATAATGTAATATTTAGTATGAATCACACCGAATTAGGTTGACCAAAAAACACTTTTTGCCGAAAATACAAGTACAACAACAACAAGAAAAAAATACCCAATCCCGCCGGAGCGAGGTATGGGGGAGGTGAGATGTAAATAGTCATACCCCTACCCGAGGGTAAAGGGACGGCTTCCAGAAAGACCGCCAGCGCCCAAAATACAAGTCTTATTCCTTATAACGATTTAGTATGTGAAAATAGTATTACAAAATTATATCATTTCAATTCTATGCCTTTTTGCCTTTATATCAATTTGTGGCAACTTCCAATCCATTCAGCCCGTTGACCCATCAGAGATAAAACATGAACCTAAATCGACCCATTCATAAGTAAATGGGTAAATGGGTCCAAATTGCCACCTTTACAAAATATCAAACCAATAAATTATACCTCATGATAAAGGTTCATGGTATTTGAATATATATCCACAGCTCTGTTTGCCTGAACTTGTAACCTGTCTTTCTCTTCCATTAGTGACTGAAAAAGCAAGCCTCTTCGCTTCTCTGCCTTATCTGGCATTAACCTCTTCACCCATGTGTGCGCACGATTAACAATTTTTTCATCAAAACCTATTGATTTAGCAATGCTCAATGCATTTGATTCGCCGGTACTTCCCCAAAGTATCCTGTATGTAGGTTGTAGAGTCTCTAAAGAGAACTCCATAGCTGCATTTTCATATTGAGAATCCTTCTGTTTCAGAAGAGATAAATCCGCATAATGTGTAGTCGTCACTGCTAAATTGACACGATCCTTAAGATATTCCAATATGCTAGTAGAAAGTGCCACCCCTTCCGATGGGTCAGTCCCACTGCCAATTTCATCTATTAGAATGAGTGACTGTTTGGAGGTCACTTCCAACATTTTACAAATCCGTGAAAGGTGACCACTGAAAGTTGAAAGACTTTGTTCCAGAGACTAAAATGAAAAGATAAATATCAGAATAAAATACTGAATTATCAAAACAGAAAAGAGAGCTAAAACAAAGGGAGTTATCTGTACTGCAATAAGCTACATCTACCCCAGAAGTATAACTTCGCATGTCTTGCGTGTTCATGGTTGCATATGTACAATAAATAGGAATGCCTGTGAAGTAGTGGCAATTTCGACCCATATACTTGTAAGTTAGGATATTGTTTTTTATGACTAAGACATCAAACAAGTATAAATTTACAATAAATACTCTAATAATAGCTAAGAAGGAACTCGATTAAAAGTTTGACAGACGCCAAAAGAGTATTTTAATGCATAAGTCTTCCTAACTTATTTAAAACAACAACGAGGTTGTTATTGCAATCTTGGTTTAAAAATGAGTGCATTATTGCGCAAATTGTGCTCGTCATTGCATTGCGTTTAGGATTTCGCATCATGGTGCCTAATGCGAGGCTATCTCAGATGGCGTTCGCATTATACCTCATTTATGTAATTCGAGCATTAGTCGCATCATAGAATTTGAGCATTTTTCTAAATTTTAAACCATGTACAATTAACCCATATAGCTTTAAAGCCTTTTAACAACTGAAGCTTGTAACTATAGTCCCAAAACAAACACAATAGCAATTAGCAAGTAACTTAGTGACTTATTTGTATGTTTATAGCATTTACTTGATACTTGATAGAATATACTATGTATAAACAAATTCCGTATTTTTTTAATACTAAACGCATCGTGCCCATCATGCACTCGCATTTGCATAATGCATAACGCATCGGCCTATAATTCCTTTAGCGCATAGGATCGCAAAACGCATTTTTAAATCAAGATTGCAATATTATTATTTTGTAATAATATTTGACATGTTGTGTATTACAAAGAAATTTAAGGTATAGGAAAAGAGACCCGATTTGACACGTACAGTTCTACCCGTTTTGATCCGTTACCCAAGCTGCAAACCCACCCATATTAACACCTCAATTGTAGAGTATTATTACCTGACTATCTCCAATATCTGCCAGAATAAAATCGAACCATGGAAGAGTTGGGTTATTTCTAGCAGGTAAATACATGCCAGCCTTCAGCATGATAGATGCCAACCCTAATGTTTTCATGGAAGCAGTTTTACCCCCGGTGTTAGGTCCTGAGATCACAACCACCCTTGTTTCATGTTCAATTTTGATGTCAATGGGAACAGGAAAAGTTAAAGAATCAGAACAACGTCTATCCATCACTCCGTTTCCGTCGCACCAAAGTACCGAGTTACTAGATTTGGATGCTACAGGATCTGACAACCGTTTAAGAGTGGCCTCAAGAAGCAGAGGATGTTGTATCCCTTCAATATCTACTGATAATGAACCAGAGCCATTCGTATCATCATTGTTAGAACCCGCTGAACTTAGAACTGGACATACACCATTCATCCACCTAGCATGAGCAGCTCTTGCAATTGCGAAATCAACTTCGAGAACTCTATCTAACAAGTACTTAATCTCTGACTTCGATTGTGCAATTTCAGATGTGAGCAAACCCAAAATGGCTTGCTCCTCAACCCTCTCTGCATTTGCAAGCCTGACTTCCATGTTATTCAATTCCACTGCCTCTTTGGGTTCCATGAAGTATGTTGCTCCAGAGCTACTTACATTTAGAACAACGCCATTTGGCAACAATGATTTATGAGAAGCCTTAATACCAACACACATCCTTGACCGACGTTTGGTTACCAATGGTTTGTCAATACCTCCAGCTTGAAAAATCTTACTTGATACCTCTTTCAACAGAGAATCCAGAGCATCCATGTTACTTTTTCTTTCTGACCTAATGATCTCCAAATCGTCACTTGCTCTATCAAGTATGATTGAGAACTTAGAGTCTATACAGAACTCTATTTTCTGCTCCAGCTCCGTTAAGAAATTGCAATTCTGAAGAATTTCAAGCAGAGGATAGTACCTGTGTTAATGCAATAAATATGATATCCAATGAAACTACTTTGAACTGAAATTGTACATCACGCAGGCTGCAGCATTCTATATGACAACTGAAATGAAATGGAAGAATAATAGTCAATTTTTTTTCTTCATTTGCAATAGTTCATTCGAAATAGTTTTGTATAAAACCATTGCCGTAATTATCATCAGTATGCGGTTCTGGAAACTATTTCAACTGCCAGACAAAAATAGAGACCTACTTAAGTACCAATAAGAGCAACCACACTGACCAACGAAGATAGTGACATCAAAGTGAAATGTTGATCTACTTATTCCATCTTGGTAACAGTTAACACGCATAACCTAAAGTCTAAACCATAGACCCAAAACCTCTTTGATAAATTATACTTTTCAATTACTTATACCAAACAAGGAAAATGAAGATTGCGTTCAAATCAAATGTTTCCAATCAAATTCTCTACAAAACAGAAAATTTGCATTTCCTACTTTAACAAGAGAAACTACAAAACATATTTTTTCTTGTTTCCCTTGTAACTCCCTTGTTTTCTTGAGAATAGAAAGCAATATCATATGAACGCGTTTTCTATGTTTTGTGGAAAATTAATTCCCTCTTTTTTTTTACAAATCTAAATATAGAAATTTAAGAAAAAATTTATCTAACTAAACGCACCCTTACTGTTCTTAACCGTATTTTTAAACACCTCTAATACAGAACTCTCTTAGAGTCATATAAGCTAAATATATTATCCCTTGTAGTGCACCGCACAACATTGTATAATCTAGAAGGTTCCTTAACCTGAACCTTACTTGGAGTGACGACGTGCCATTATAAGACGAAAAAGACGCCTCATCTATAATTGCTTAATTAGCAAGTGCAATGATCTGAGAGATTGACAAAACTACAAAAAGTTTTGCATTATCTTAGAGTGGCATTACAAGTATTTATGAAGGCATCCTAAGCACAACCAGGCATAAATCGCTGCCATTAAGGCCATACCGATAAACAATAAGCCCAGTCTACAATGCTATCCATAACTGAAATTATGGCAAATGTAAATAACATGAACATATCCATCAACCTCAACTTATAACGAGAACCAAACGCATTTAAAACATCTCAAATTGACTTCCTCTGTACCTCAGTCGTAAATTTCTCACTTTGATCCTAGACATCAATATAAAAGTTTCAACCTTTTTTTCCAGGAATCTTTGAACATCAAGCAAAGGGATAATTACAACTCCTTCCAAGTTATCCATCTACATTGGGTTTAGGCATAAAAAAGTCATGTACTTTTATAATGGTACCGAATAGGTACCTGAAATCAAAGTAAATACCAATACACCCTAAGTACTGGAAAATTTCGTTTCAATATTTATGCTGACGCGTCAAGGAGTAATTTGGTAATTTCATGTATCCAAAATCGTTCACCGAGAAGATTCCTTATCCTAATTTTATTAAGTAATCTCGGATTCACTTCTCAACGGGTGTGTTTGACAAAAGTGGCAGTAGTAGTGAGTAGTAATGTGTAAAACAGTCTCTAAATGCTCAACGCTCCTAAATGCTACTTCATGGAGCGTTGGAAAATGAGCATTCCAAAAAATAGATAAAGCATCTTGTTGCTTGCCAAACAAGCATTAAAGATCACAACGCTCACCGTTCCTAAATGCTCCTAAAAGCTCCACGCTAAACACACCCAACGTTTACTTACCACAAAAGATTACTAATACTAATGGTAATAATTAAAAGTAAGAGTATACGAGAGTAACTATGACCGAAATGAGGCCTTATATAAATCAAATCACATAAAGGGTAACCAAATGCACTAGAACAACTAAGTAGTTATACCTATCATCGGAGTCTCGATAAGCCTGGGCCAGCTGATCAAACAGCCCCCTAGCCGCTCTCAAAGTCCGCCTGACCGCACAAATCTCTGTTATGGAAAGCAGGTCCCCATTAACACCCCTCCCAACCAAGTCCATGACATCTTCAATTCCCTTAAAATCCAACGGCATTGGCAACAAAATGGCAGCAGAAGTCTGATGAAGCAGCCTCATACTTTCCTCCATAGTTTGTCCTATCCGAACTTGGGCGTTTCGTGCCATGGTAGTGGAAGTGAATGCTGAGAGCTGGGAACAGAGTGATGGCCATTCCAGTATGGTTAAGGTCTCGTTTTGAAGCGTTTTCGCGAGCTCGAGACGGTTAGTTGTTGTTGTTGTCTCAGATGAGGAGCATTTTATACGGAATTTGAGGAGATTTGGAAATGAACATTAAAAACGTGACACGTCATCAAAATGTGCAAATGAGAACACTTTATGAAAGTACACGTACCAATTCGACAATTGTTTCAGTATACGTACCAACTCGATAAATTGTGAAAAGTTCATTGGTATTCTACGACTTTATCCCTACCCTTTAATGTAAGTAATACCTTTTTAATACTTTTTTATTTTTATAAATTTGTTTGTATTATAAAATTGTGAAAAAAACAGAAAATATAAAGTTTTAAAGTCAAAAGTAGTAAACGTGAAAAATATAGAGAACGAAATTGTCGTCTTAACCTGATACTAAAGTGGGTAAAACTGCTTGAAAAAAATACAGAACAGAAACTATAAAGTTTTACATGTCAATTAAAATGCAAAAAATGTGGAGCAAAGAAAAAATAAAAACTGTCTTGTACTGTCAATAGAGTGGGTAGTAGAGGGTATTGATCGTATTAACGGACTAGGGGTACCAATAGTACCGCCCTTTTGTGTTATCTCTAGTTTCTCTCTCCAGCGTAAGTGTTTATCTCTCTAGAATATTATGTGTTTGAGCTTGATTTAAGATCCAACAAACCGGATAGTGCACTACATAGATGTCGACTCAAAAAGATTATGAGTTTGTTTGGATATCCCGTTCGCAGAGATGATCGCAAAGATTATCGTTACACATAAGTAGACTATATAAACCTTTGCCATCACTGTATAGATGTTGTGTATCACATACGCATTAACTTTTGGAATAAGAAAGGTATTTACTAAGACATCATAGAATCGTTGAAGGTATTTATGAGGGCGAGGGTAATCATGGAACATGCTGAAGAGTTTAGAATACCAAGTCGTGGTCATGTGTTGAAAAGCCAAGTATAGGACTTGGTATTGTGTACTTGACAAACGTGAAGTAAGAGAGGTTGATGGGGATGGATGAGCTAGCAAAGTTCAGTACATGACGTTGAAATGGATTTTGGAAAAGGCTGAACAAATGTTGATGATCAACGAACAATGCTTGGATTGGTTGTGTATTTGATCAAAGAGATGCTGGAATTTCGAGAATACTGGAAGCCAATGGAACAATACATTTGAGCTCGAAGTTATCCGAACAACGTGACATACAGGAGAGAAGATCTAGATAAGATACCCTTACGGAGAGATTGTTAGGACACGAAAAATGTAAATCATATTGTAGAGTTTTCCTTGTAATATTGTAATAGTTGGTTGGTTGGATTGTACATAATAATGTTGTTTGTTAGGTTAATGGCTCGTGACAATATGTATGTCATGAGGCCAAGCCTATGTTCACGAGAGATAGTGCGGTCTCGTGACAACCATGAACTCGGATATAAATAACCTCACCTCACACAATATAAGGTGTGTGACACAATATCTAATCTCACGAGACTTTCATATTTCTCGTTTTCTCTCTCTAAACTATGAGTGTGCACGTTACTCTCTCTCTCTGTGTGTGTGTGTGTGTGTGTGCGCGCTGCAAACATATGAATCTGCTGCAACTAATGGGTCGGCTTATGAATCTGCTGCAAGTGGAAGTAAAGTGTCTGATGAATCTATATGGTTTACTGGTTTATTGTGACCTACTGTGCGATGTATATGTTTATGTATGCTTTTTAGCTGCGTAGGAAATATGTCTATGAGAACCAACTTCATTGGTCCAATGGTCTGTGTATCTACATATAATTGAAACAGTTTAGTTTAGATCACTGCTTAGTTTTTGCACATATTCTACACATATATTATCCCATAAGTTTCTTGATGTTGACATTTAGGCAATTTTACACTGTACGTTTGTAAAATAAAGATAGTGTGTGGTCATTCCAAATAGATGTTTTTCGTTGAATATTATGTTTAGGAAAGTATAGATCTTTAGGTGAAACTAGAGAGAGCTGCTTGAATACTCAACATTGTTGTAGCCAAACGAGTCTACAGGAGATAGTGTTTGCCTTTTCAGTCTGTAGTAGTAATTCAGATATTACTCGTTTGGGTGTTTCATAGGTTCTGATTATTCACTGGCCCTATCTGGATTTTGACTACTGGATGGGAGGTCATAGTAATCCATATTCATGCCACTTATATTGTCATTTACACCTGAAGTTGAGCGTAATGAAACCATAATCGTTTCATCATCAGTGGGATGCGGCATCCCATTTATGTCCAAATTCGTCTTAAGCCATTAAGCGCCAGTGGATTCCTTACATTTGCTTGGTCTCTTTCACCCATAATAAAATCACCGCTTCCACCCCTGTAGGTAGTCTTTCTTCCATTTCTTTCATAGGAGAGTTGCATATCAGTTCTGTGCCCATGACAGAATTGAAATATTTTGTGTTTTTTTTCAAATGTTTGCCTAACACTTGGATCTATTCTTTTTTTAATGGTATGGGGTGTTTTTTTACCCTAGTTGTGGCCTATATTGCACAGTTTTGAGTACTAGATATAATATTAAGTTATGAGGTAAGTTTTTTTACCCTAATTGTGGCCTATATTGCTCAGTTTTTGTTGATAAAATATAATGCCTAAAAACATTACTAATATTTTTTCACATCTTTACGTTTTGATAATCACAAAATATAAAAACGTTCAACATAAAATTAAACGTAAACAAGTAATTAGTAGTAAATTCTCATTTCAACAAATATATCACTTAAAGGTATGAATAAATAAATGCTTAATGCATTTTATGATCAAAGAAAATTTTTATTCAACCTCACACTTTTATAAAATGTTGTAAACATTTTTAAAACATTACAAAATATTTTCTACAATTAAAAGAAATGTTTTATTCAAAATAAACATTTTGAAATTCAAATTTTCAGACCTAAAACGGCTAGAAAAGTTCCAGAAAATTCCCCCTACACAAAAGACAAACTGGGGAAGCCCTAGTCTTGGGCGGCCCCCTTAAAATTAAGGGGACCGCCCACCTATTTAAGGGGACCGCCCCTAGGTAGACGCTCCCCCAGTTTGTCCTATAAATAATGGACTTTTCCCTATAACTTTCTTACCTTTTGCACTCATTCTTTTTGTTCTAAAACAGCCCACACATCTCACTAAAATCATTTGCTCATTTAATCATAAAGCTTTGTTTCTAAGTTACCCAAGCTCAATTCCTCAAGTGTAAGAGAAGAATACTTTCATCATCAAGTGAAGAAGTATTACACCTCAAGTGTATATTGCAATCTTGTTGCATCAATATCGCATATTTGTAAATCAATTATATATCTTGTATTTGTGTGTAGTAGCTAGATCTTGGCGATATTTATAAGTATAGTTAGATCGTGGTGATCTTACCAAGTAGTGTTAGATAGTTGTGATATAAGTAGTGTGGTGAAGTAAAGTCATAAAGTTGTGAAGTCGTGAACAAGTCATGAAGTTGTGTTGTGATAGATTAGTTCTAGCTAAGATTGGAACTCGACATTTAGCTTTGTGTCGTAAATCAGTGTAAGCAACGTTATGTACAGTTTTCTCCGCCATAAGGGAGTTTGTTGACATAGTGAAGAAAACTTTCGAGTTAGGTGCTCGGGGAGTGGAGTAGGGAGAAGAGGTACTTCGTTACCGAACCACTATAAATCCTCGCATTGTGGTTTGATTGTTCTTAATCTTATCTCTTGTCTTACTTTATCATTTCATATACTTATATTGTTCATATTATGCAAGTATTGAATTCACAAAAGGTCAAATCTAAATTTTACAAACAAACATAAACCTTAAAATCAAAAAGCGGTAAACTATTTAACCCCCCTTCTAGTTTTCCACAAAGTCCCTCATTCTGCACATATAAGATCCTTATGGAGGATGATTTTAAACTGGTTATTCAACCCCAAAGGCGTTTGAATCCTAAAGTCCATGATGTGGTAAAAAATGAAATTGTTAAGTTGCTTGATTCAGGATTAATCTATCCCATCTCAGACAGTTTGTGGGTGAGCTCCATTCATGTTGTTCCAAAGAAAGGAGGAATAACTATGGTTTTGAATGATAATAATGAGCTAATTCCTTCACGCATGGTTACCGGATGGCGAGTTTGCATCGACTATCGCAAACTAAATGATGCCGCTCGAAAGGACCACTTCCTACTTTCATTAATTGACCAAATGTTAGAATCTTAATCTAGTAATGATTATAACTATTTCTTGATGGTTTTTTAGGATTTTTCTAGATTCCAATTGCGCAAGAAGATCAAGGGAAGGCGACGCTTACTTGCCCTTATGGAACATTTGCATATAGAATGATGTCGTTTGGTCAATGCAACGCACCCGCAACCTTTCAACGATGCATGACAGCAATTTTCCATGACATGGTGGAAGATTTTATGGAAGTATTCATGGACGAATTCTCAGTATTCGATAACTCTTTTACTTGTTTTCTAGCTAACATAGATAAAATGCTTGCTAGATGCAAAGAAACTAACCTTTTGCTTAACTGGGAAAAATGTCATGTTATGGTAAAAGAAGGGATTGTGTTAGGACACAAAATTTCTGAATCAGGAATTAAAGTTGATAAAGCTAAAATTGATGTTGTAACACCCTCAAATCTGAGTATGCAGCGGAATGTTGAATATCCGAAGGCGTTACATTATTGGGTCAATAGCACAAGATCAGAGAACGGCTACTAACGTGTCGTTTG
>BQNB010103068.1:0-24111 GCA_026074375.1 Tanacetum coccineum | reverse complement strand
ATCACATACGCTCGTATCATGTCTTCTAACGTTTGGATGGTCCTCTCACTTTGACCATATGTTTGTGGATGGTAAGCCATACTCATATCCAATTTAGTACCTAGGGCTTCGTTCAACGATTTCCAGAAATGAGACGTGAACTTACTGTCTCGATCAGAAATAATCGAAACTGGCACTCCATGTCTCGAAACTACTTCCTTCAAGTATTGTCTCGTCAACTTCTCCATTGTGTCGGTTTCCTTCATTGGTAAGAAATGGGTAGACTTTGTGAGTCGGTCTACAATTACCCAAATGTTATCTTGACCAGACGTCGTCTTAGGTAACTTAGTAACGAAATCCATAGTAATGTTCTCCCATTTCCATATTGGAATTACAAGTTAAACCAACAAACCAGATGGTTTTTGGTATTCTGCTTTAACCTTTGCACAAGTCATGCATTTACTGACATATGTGGCAATCTCAGCCTTCATATTCGGCCACCAATACAGTTTCTTTAAATCCTAATACATCTTGTCTGATCAAGGATGAATTGAATACTTTGACTTATGCGATTCATTCATAATCAACTCTCTTAAGTTACCTCGACAAGGTATCCAACTTCTCTCATTCAAGCATAACGTTCCATCAGCACGTGGCTCAAGCTTCTTAACATACAAAGTCTTCGGTTCTAAAATTCTTCTTTCATTTCGCGCTCAACTTGAGCGTTTAAATTTTGCACAGGAAGGTTCAGAACAATCGTATCAAAACCAAAAGTTCGAATGGTAGTTGCTTATCCCGTTCTTTCGGCTTAAGGCATCGCACACATTTGTTGTCAGGCATGATAACGAATTTCGCAGTCGTAGTCGCTCAACAGCTCCAGCCATCTACGTTGTCTCATGTTCAACTCTTTCTAATCTAGAATATGTTGCAAACTCTTATGATTAGTGAACACAACGCACTTCGCGCCGTAAAAATAATGTCTCCACATTTTGAAAGCAAACACTACAGCTCCAAGCTCTAAGTCATGTGTAGTGTAATTCTTCTCATGAACCTTCAGTTGGTGTGACGCGTAGACTATGACTTTCTCCCTTTGCATCAAAACTGCACCCAATCCTTTACGAAAAGCATCACAGTAAACCACGAAGTTTTCACTACTTTCGGTTAAAGCTAAAATTGGTGCACTACACAACTTCTGCTTCAATGGTTGAAATGCAACTTCTGTCTTTTCACTCTAATCAAACTTTACGTTCTTCTGAGTTAGCTTCATCATAGGCTTGGCAATTTTTGAGAAACCTTCGATAAATCATCGATAATAGCCAGCAAGACCTAGAAATTGACAAATCTTTGTCGGAGTCTTGGGCGATGCCCAATCCTTGATTGACTCAATCTTAGTCAGGTCCACGTGAATGTCTTCACTATCAATCACGTGACCAAGAAATTGTACATTTGACAGCCAAAATTCACACTTCGAAAACTTGGCATACAATTTTTCCTTCTTAAGCAATTACAAAATTGACATAAGGTGTTCTGCGGGGCTCTTATTTGCTCTTGGAGTAGATCAAGATATCATCAAACGATCACGAATTTATCTAAGTACGGTTTGCATACCCGATTCATCAGATCCATGAATACCGTCGATGCGTTGGTCAGTCCAAATGGCATCACTTGAAACTCATAGTGACCATAGCGTGTCCTAAACGTTGTCTTTGGAATGTCTTCCTCTCAAACTCTGAGTTGGTGATAACCAGATCTCAGGTCGATCTTAGAGTACACTCTTGACCCTTGCAACTGATCAAACAAGTCGTCGATTCTCGGAAGTCGATATCGATTCTTCACAGTCAGCTTATTCAGTTTACGGTAATCGATACACATCCGAAAAGATCCATCTTTCTTTTTGACAAACAAGACCGGGGCTCCCCAGGGTGAGGAACTCGGTCTTATAAATCCCTTGTCAAAAATTTCTTGCAGCTGAGTAGACAATTCTTGCAGTTCTGACGGTGCTAATCTATACAGGGCGCATGCCATAGGTGCAGCACCAGGGACCAAGTCGATTTGAAATTCAACTTGTCGCGATGGTGGTAATCCAGGAAAATCCTCTGGGAATACCTCCGGAAAGTCTCGTACAGTCGGTACGTCCTCAAGTCGCTTCTCCTCTGGCTTGTCCTCGATTTCTTTCTTTGTCACTTGTGCCAAAAAAATTAGGCAACCTCTCTTAATATATTTTTGAGTTTTAGTGCACAATATAATGCTTAACTTCGACTTTTCTCCTTTGTCATCTCTATCACCTTGAACTATTAAAACTTCATCTCCATAGGGAATTCGTACGATCTTCTCGTCACAAACGATTACCGCATGATGGTTCGCTAACCAATCCATGTCGATGATCACGTCAAAACTACCAAGTTCTACTGGCATTAGGTCAATATTGAATGGGTGACCTAACAATCCTAACGTACAACCTCTAAGTATGGCATTAGTTCAGAATTCTTTGTCGTAATTCGACAACATAGTAACGTCTTTTAAAGTTATCGGGGGTTATATCAAGAAAAGTACTAAAAGTAGTCGACACAAAACTTCTATCCGGCGTACCTCTTATTTACCTCGAATTTTTTTCCGAATCAAAAATTATAGAAGCATAATGGTTATTGAGAAGAAACGTACCCTTGACGACATTAGAATCAGGGTTAGCGTCTCCTCATCCACCAACACTAAGCTTTTCTTTGCTTACAACACTTATTCTTGTTTCCAGCTTTGTTTCCACGATTTTGATCTTTCAGCTTTGGGCAATCATTCCTGAAGTGTCATTGCATTCTACACTCAAAACAAGTTAAAACTCTCTGATTCACTACTTGACCCCTCTGAGTAGAAGTAGCAAGATTTATGACCTTACAATCCTGGGTAAAATGCCCAACCATGTTACACTTCCCACATCTCACAGTGCAAGGCCCTTCATGGTGAAGCTTACACTTGTTACAGAGAGGCAACAGTCCATTATACGGTTTCTTCTCATTGTTACCAGCCGTATAGGCTCCGCACATTCGGATCTTAAACATTTCGCTTTTGAATGGTGGCTGGTGTCTACGGTTATCTCTCTGATTGACCTCCAATCTCCTTTTTTTCTCAGCATTTTTCACAGCATATCCCTTCAACTTTTGGTCCATTAAGTTGTTAGCAATTCGAACAACATCTTGCAGTCTTGTAGGTCCAGCGGCAATTACATTCCCTTGGATGTTATCGAGGAGTCATCCAATGAATTTCTCAACTTGATCCTCCTCCTCGGGGACCATCTTGGTGCACATCATAGTCAACTCTTGAAATCTCTGAGTATAAGCAGCCAAGTCATTGTTCTTCACGGTCAAGTTCCATAGCTCAGATTCCATCTTTTGAATCTTGTTTCTTGGGCAGTACACTTCAGTCATTAGCTTCATGAGCTCTCTCCATGACATGGCAAATGCAGCCTCGGCTCCAATAGTCCTCTTATGTGAGTTCCACCAAGTTAGTGCACTATTTAATAGTGTGCAAGTAGCATACTTGACTTGGTATTTCTCTAGACAATTGCTGATATGGAACACTGTTTCCATCTTCTCAAACCAACTTATCAACCCGACAACTCTTTCCATTCCCTTGAAGTTGGACACTTCATGAAGTCTTGGTATGTACACTCTCGAGCAACAGGCCTAGTATCCCTATTATTCTCATTTGGATTTCCGTTTCTTCCATTTCCATTCTCACCATTTCCATTTCCATCTCCACCATTTCCATTATCGCCATCGCTGCCATTCTGGCTTTGATTCTCAGCCTCGAGAGCATTGGCAACACGAGTCACTTCATAAGTAGCCAACGCTTCATCCACTCGTCGGTTAACGAGTTCTTCGATTGCTTCAGAGGTCATACCAGAGCGAGTGATAGTCATGTTCTACAGCACACGGTAAGATTCGATACGAGGTATAGCCATTATAAATGGTAAATAAGGTTTATATAGGAAAATACAATAGAACATGTTTTTCCAGAACAAGTAAATAACAATATAGATGAATCCTGCGAGCGAGGAATCAAAACAAGCTTTTACTATCATGAATTAAAAGCATCATTTGGTTACAACCAAACCTCAAAAATAGTACATGATTTACGATTATGTCTATGTACGTCTAGACCTAACATCAGTATTAATGTTCCATACATGAGCATGGTATATAGTCTAAGGGCGACAAAACCCAAAATGCCTCTCAACATACGAACTCCACCTCCTATGTTCCTCCAATGTATCCTCACGATCCTTTACGAACCTGATGAAACTCCTCATGTGAAAGTGGCCATGTGCCAAGAATAACTGTCAACCCGATTCTCTTTATATCAACTTAGGCCGAACTTCAGGTACTCCAGTCTTAAATCCCAATTCCTCTCACCAAAACTAGTCGCTCTCACTAGCTACCAACTCAAACTGCTTCTAACTGTCTTTGAGTGTCTCAATCTTAGTAAATCCTAATCAAATACGACCTATGGACATGTAGTGAAAACTATATCATAAATGGTATCCTCAAAGATCAGGAATACATCCTCTAGAAGGTGTGGGGGGGTGGGAAAAATTAGAACTTATCACCAACTAGCCATGGATCTATAAACTGATCTCTCTTGTGTTGCCGCACTTTGGCCTCTACCTCAAATCCTCATCTCCTCTAACATCACTTGCAGCAATCTCAACTTCTCATACCTACTCTATCTCTCAGTGTGAGCTGCAACTTCCATCACTAATACCTACATTGCAACAGCTCTGCTATCAGCAGTATCACCTCATCATGCACCTCTCCGTTTCCTCTAGTGCGTATGGCTATCTAAACCTTTGCAAGGTGGGAATAAGATCAGCAGAAGTAAGGGCTATCGACCTCGAATCATAAGTAGGTGATTGGTAGCCGACGCAGTATAGGGCATACCATCTCTTGCGAGATGGCCTAGAAGAAGGTGAAGATGAATCCAATGACCTCTCAGAAGATGAACCTAATGTAGTCGGTGGGTAAGGGGTAGACAATGGTGCGGACCTCCAACGTCTAAATGCCTTACTACGTCTTAGAGTCCTAGCAAGTGATCGATGAATAAATCTCGGTGGTGTAGATGTATCAGCATCGGTGGTGTCTGGTGGTGTATGTCCGGATAAAGAATGACCCAAAATAGAATGCCCAGATGATGAATGATCTGAAGGTGAACTAGAAGAAGATGAGTCTGGTAAAGAATGACAATCCGATGAATGATGAGATACACATCTCCATGCAAGTCTACGAGCTGGAATGGGTCTAACTCTCTTCCTCGCAGTCAACAACTTACACGGCCTATTGAGGTGGGTGCGGTAAAGTCGACCGAAAGGGATAGTCTCACCGGGTCGGATAAGAGTCGCTAAACGTCGATGAATCCCATGTGGGGCAACAATAGGGGCAAGGGGAAATTCTGATAATGGTGCAAGAGACTCATGCCTCTCGGGTCTCTGCTCAGCAGGCTCGGACTTACCGTCCACCTCCGAGTCATCCTAACATAAAAAGGGTAAAACCAACAGCAAATCTGGTGCGGGAGGTAAAGAATCCTTTGATGGTTTCAGACATCAGTAGAAGATGAATAAATCACTCAACCAAGTACTTTGATAGGTGAGACGACTGGAACTGCCCCCACCTCCGGTGCAACTATAGGGTCAGCTGGAACAATAAGGACCTCAAGGATAATAGGGATAATAGCAGGAATAAAACCAAAGAGAATCACTCGTGGGGCATGAGAGCCCACGCTCTCCTCAGACGAATCAGATGAAATAGAAATAATAGAAGCAGCCATGACCTGCACAAGCACAAGTTTATATAAATCTCTTTATATGAAACCATGCAACGTGTAAGCAAAGTCAAGAAGATAAGCATGATGCAAAAATATGATATGGCAAAATGGTGAATAAAATAATTATGACAATATGATATATAATTAGTACTTATATATGTATTAAATGCTATTATTATATGATATATATGTAAGCAGGTAAAAGCACATAGGATCACATACTGGTATAGCCAGACCTAAGATTTACTTACTGGTTCTCTATAACCTTGGTCTGGGATACCAATATGGCACACCCCCAAACGGGGCTCTCGTCGGATATACGTGTCCGGGGGCTGTGACTGTCATAATATCACATCACACAAGATACATAGTACGACCTCTATGAGTAGGTTTAAATTCAACATCGTTCATTGATTAAAATAGTTGAAGTTTATTACATAGGCCACGATAATATGCGGGAAGAGATAAAAGGTTTTTAACAGTTTGACAACGATGTTAACATAGATAATAATAATCTTAAAAATCGGTCCAATGCAGGCAACACAATAAGCAAGCAAAGATATCCATAGCTATAGCACTGAGAACACATGCTAAAACTGTTCAACATAAGTTGAGTGATTCTAGGTTTGAATTGTTTATATAAAGTAGACCACAAGTTTATAGTACGCACGTGACAGTTATAGGAGATACAACTTCACATAAAAAGAAATTTACTGTTGCGCTAAGCTCGTGACACCGAAGCTCAATTTAAAAGGAAGCATTATATATGCCAAATAGAGATTATCGCCTAAGGTATTGACCAAGACAATTTTGACAATCCGTACATGGTATAATATCCGTTTGTTCGGTGGACCTCCGAATCTAGTAAGCGCTACTTACCCGGATAGGGATAATTACTCCTAATAGATCTATTTACAACATTCGCGCTTACTTAACCAGTACGGTCGGTTAAGCAATTGACGGTTCATGATAATTCGGGCATTAGTGGTCTATTCGCTACTTAGGCAACATGTAATCAGGAAAAGGAAACGTAAAGTAATTGTGTCCATAGTTTAAAAACAATCAATGTTTCTCACCCCAAAATAGTAAAGTAAAAATAGTAAAACACAGGGCTATGAACTCACCTTAGCAAGATGAGCAAATGATAATCACGCAAGTAAAAGATGATATAGAAATCTAGCCGCGACCTAGAATAATAACGCGTCTTAGAAACACGGAAAGCATGCCAAGAATTGCACAATATGTTCATCACCAAAAGACATCCATGTGTGTTTGCTTTGTTTTGATTATCAAATCATGACGAAATAAAATCATATAGTTTTTCGTTAAGTTTCGGCGTTTAACCAAAAAATTACCATTTTTAGAAAGTTTCTATTTTAGGAAAGTTTTTAGTTTCACCGTCCCCTATATTTATTAAGTTTCCATATTTTCAAAAAACACTAACGAGCCTTAATTACTTAACTTCTAAGTCCGTTCTGCTAAATTCTTACCAAACTCCTCTATTTTTAGTAACTTTATTTTCCGGGCTTTTTCCTAAAATATGCTAGTGGCATCTTTAAATGATACTAATCAATAGGTATGTGTTACTATATGTTTCATTTGGCTATAACTTGGTCGTTTTAAATCCAATTTTAATGTGCGATATATGAAAACTATCTATTTGAACGGAGTCTCCAAAAACTACCGTTTACGCCTAACGAAGACATTTTTAGGTCGACCAAAACCCCAAAACAAATTTGGGACAGCAAGCACTTATTGCCAAAAACGCAACCAAAATCCAGCCAAACTTCATAATAGTGCTTAATCTAGCCTAACTCTCGTTCACAATAATCCACAACAAACCACACCTAAATCTAACCTAATTCTTCATTTTATTGTTGTTGCAACACTCATTTCAAACTCTCATTTACCAAGAAATAATATTTAACTAGTGAAACTAAAAGTGTATCATTATTGATGAAGCTTGTCTTTAAATCTTTCAAAATTAAAACACAAACTATGGATGTTGGATCTTGGAACATTATAAGAAGAACATAAGAAAAACCACAAAGATTATTCAAGATACTTACAAGAAGAAGACACACAGAAGAATACACAAGATCTATACTCATAATCACTAGATCTTGAAAAACCCCAAATAATAACCAAACCCTAATTTGTAGATCTTGAAGAAAACCCTTAAATCAAAGAACCAATACTTGAAAACACCTTAGGTAACCTTAGAAATGAACCTAGAATTCTTGGATTATGCAATAAATCAAAGAAAATGAAAACCCTATGTGGGTGTTTGTTGGTCGTGGGCTTCAAGAAGAGAGGAGGGAGAGAGAGAAATTTTTGAAGGCTTGAAAATGATTATGAAACCCTAAGTTGTGATATGAGATGGTATTTATAGGACAAGATTAGGTTAAAGGGTATGCATCATAGTGCACATGTGACCAACACACACCAAAGGTGTGTGTATGTGTGGGTTCGGCAATAGGCAAGCCACAAGGACCATATGGTTTAAAATTTTGAGTCTTGGTTCTCATTAGATGCATAAGTTGGTCTTTAGTTGGTCAAATGAAGTCAAAGGGTGCAAGTATCACATGATATTGTCAAACTTGAGAAAATGTGCATGAGAAGGACTCTCTCACACTTTCACCCACATGCATAGGAAGTTCAAGAAAAGATGCCTTTGCTTTCTTTCAAGACTTTATATGGGCATTTGGTTTGGGTTTAAGCGTCCACAATATAACAAGAGAAGAGGGTGAATGAAAATTTTGACTTATGGACATAAAATGGATGATAATTAAAGTTTACACGAAAAGATTTCGGGTTTCCGGGGTTCCGTTAGGTCAAAAACGCGAAAAACGCAATTTAAACGTTAAAGCATAAAAATAAATACCGGGGATACTGTGATGTAAACTACGTGTGTGTGTGTGTGGTGTGTGTCTAACATAACACATATAATATCTAAACTAATCAAAATCCGAAGTCGGAACGCGTTCGATGACGTTTTTCAAATTTACGCCGCGGTAATATTTTCGGTTAAAATGCCGTGATGTTAAACGTAACGTATAAAAATCAAAAATAATGATCGAAAAAGTTTAAAAATATTGACCTGAAATTTTTGGGGTGTGACAAAAATCAACGCTTTAATTTGTAGCTTTTGGATGCATTTCTTCAACCACATGAGGGAAGAGATGCTTCTGAAAGTTATTATGCATTATTTGAATTTTCAGGGGGAAGAGTTGTGAGAAGAATTATTTAAGGTGGGAGGACGATTAGTTGTGATCTAGTTATGGTTTTCCCTGATCGCGACAGATCACTAAGCTTATTCTAAAGAAGCAGTAAATATGTGTGTGGTATCCCTACTGAATTCGCTGTGCACATGTAAAACTATTCTAAGCTTGTGAGAAAGTTTTTGAAAACTGCTCAAGAAAGGTTGTACGGTTTGGGGGAAGCCTTTGAAAAGCTTCTAAATCATTAATATACGGTGAAATTAAGGGGAAGCTAATTTAGAAGCTTCTCCTTAACCTGGAGTGTATGAGTTACTTAGTGCATGCCTATTACAATAGTTCTCCTACAAGGTACTATAAAGATGATCCATGTTGGAGTGCAGACTTGAAGTCAAAGATCACAGAAGACATCATCAGCATTGGAAGCTTCGTGGAAGCTCTTGTTCTAAATCAATATGTACTTGTTAGGAAAATATTGTAAGTAATTCTGTATATCGTCCCATGGGGTAATATTGTTAGGATTTCATTTTATGTGATGACATTTACGGAATTACCATAGTTTATAATAACACCACATATAGGCCTCGATAGAAAGACTTCTTGTATACTTAGATTCAGTGTGCGGCATAAATACCCCTCAAAGGCTTCATGGAGGGGTTTGCGATTTTGTATCTTTTACACTTTCATTCTCTTTTACTCTTTTGTTTCTCTCTCTACTTCTTTCACTAACATTATGGCTATTCTTGTGGTTTGGAGTCTCCGTATCCGCACCCCGGATCCTTAGATTCTTTAGTTCTTTCATGGGTTCTTTTAGCACTTAGTACTCAGCCCTATTCCAGATTCGGGCTCATCATAATATAAACCATTGTGTATACCTGAAAAAAAACTAGCATGTATCTCCCTCGCAGGGTTTGAAAAACAATTAAATGTATAAAGGCGAGGCTATGAACTCACCCTTAAGTAAGTATTCGAACGAGTGATTGATATAACAAACGAGCAAACTGACGCCACGCGCTCTCAAACCAACGACACCTCTCTCCCTACCCCTCTCAAGTGGTGCGCTAATTAGAAGGTCTATAAATTATGCAGAAACACATGCATAGATTGCATATATTAACATATTATTATCTACAACGTCTATATTCCCACGGCGCGCGCTCCCTTAGAATCCCTTTGTGCGCGCCATCATCAGAACAAACTTATTAATACTTCCTAAGTGATTACCTTAACCCGTAATCATGTTACGCCATTTATTCGAAAAGTATCCATATGACATATTAGTTATAAATTTTCCTTCGTTACAACATTACAAGCCTAAACGACCTCTACCTTACCTAATAATCATTCTTAAAATTTTACTAACTTTGACTTTTTAATTAAAAGTATTTTATAAATTTCGACTTCGGTTTTTAACCCCTCATTATGCATTTTTAACCTTAGCTAGCCTCGCGAAAAAGTAAAACGACATTCTGAACAACTTTTTAGTTTTACCCGAGACTCAACGACACAGAAAATGACAAAATACTCTTTTTCGAATCTGCTGCAACTATATATAAAAAGAAAAGTGCATAATTTATTTTAAGCATTTTCCAAACTTCCGTTAGCCCTAAAAACTTCATTTTTGAGAATTACAGGACACACATTATATCAAAACGTAGCTACGGACATCCTCTATCACATTATCAAACCTAAAATCAGATTTAAAAATTTTAACCTAGTCAAAATAAGCGCTAAACTTTCTGGTCAAATATGGGTAGCTTTAAACCCCTTCAAATTCCATTTTCACATCCCAAAAACTTCACAAATACTCTTAAACTATCCTATCTCATTCTACTAACACCTCAAATCAATGTTCCAACCTCAATACACTTCATGCACAATCATTCATGGATCCTAAGTACCAAATTATACACATGCAAAACATATAAAAATTAATCAACACAAAAGGGAAAAAAATACTTACAATCACAAGAGAATGCAAGAATAATCAAACACACAAAATCCTTTGGGTTTTTCCTTATTGCCGAAACCAAATAACATGGAGGATGTGAGACAACTTGTGGTGATGTGGGAGTGTCCTTAATGTAAGGATTTGGTAATGCTTGATTGGGGTGATTGTTTTCTTGAGATGGTTCATGATGAGGAGTGAGTGGTTTTGGCATTGGTGTAGGTGAATTTACATTGAGCTCATTGGATGTGTTACAAGGGTTTAGTTTCTTCCTCCAAATGGGTTTCACACTCATTTTGGCTACCCTTGAAGGTTTGGATGTGGGTTTGTTAGGAGATATCATTGGTGAGGATGATTGTGATGATGATGGTTGAGGATGTATTTATAGTGGAGGAAATGTTTAAATTAGGAAGAATGAACATTTAAAGGATCAAATCCAAGAAATGTTTGTGAATTTAGGGAAACAATAGCTAAGTCTAGAGGGTATTTGGTCAAAAAGGGATGAAAATACTGTTTTACCCGTGACTGTCTAGGCCGGTCCCCTTAAAGATAAGGGGACCGCCCTTTATGAATTAAGGGGGCCGCCTGCTGCTATTTCCCAGATTTCCCAAAAATTAATTTTTCTCAAAATTTTGTGTGAGGGTTTTTGTTTTGGTGGTTAATTTGCAGCAAGTCCATCCTTTTAGGGAAATTAAGATTTTTAGCACATAGCAATTAAGTGTTCAACATTTTACATATATATGACAAGTTGTAGGATAAAACTATTTCACATAATTTTGGCATATAATCATATATGAATTGAAGACCAAAAGAGTGAAGTGCATATAAAATAGTGACTAGATATAATGCACAAAGAATTTTTCTTGACAAGAGGGTTAAGTTAAAAACGAATCAAACTTTTGTGCAAGTACTAGTGTGTGCCTAAGTGCGACAAATGTGAAGTAGCGATTATTTCGATACTAAGACATGTAAAAGCTAAGAAATAATCTAAATGCTCCTTGATTTAATTTTGCTCAATCAAGATTGTCGAAAATATATATTAGATTATATACTTTTGACAACAAGTAAATAGAACATTATAGAGTGAAAAATGTTTTTAGCATATCCTCAACCATATATGAATTGATTTTTATGTGCTTACCTAGTTGTGAGAAAGACTTTTTTAGGAAATACATAGATTGTGACTATTGTATATATGTATATGGATATACATTAGATAGAAGAATTTGTTAAAAGTTTGCTTATAGGACTTTAGCTTAATCTTGGTTTTTGTGTTAATATAGAAAACTAGAAACAGGAGAGAAACAAAATAGTCAGTCAGGTGGGTGGTCCCCTTAAAGTCTGGCCGGTCCCCTTAAAATTAAGGGGGCCGCCCTTTATGAATTAAGGGGGCCGCCACCTGTTTGAGAAAATTTTTCTCAGATTTTTGACAAATAGTTCTTTGATGATTATCATTTCTTTATTATGCCGAAAACTTAATCAATTTGTTCCATCATTCCTAGACCTAGACGTAAGTAGTTAAATGGCTCACGTTTAAGTGGTTTAGTTAGAATATCGGCTATGTTGTCTTCCGATGAGACCTTTTCTATAGAGATATTCCCTTTTTGAATATTATCACGAAGAAAGTGATGGCGAATCTCAATGTGTTTTGTTCATGAGTGTTGAACGGGATTCTTACTTAAGTCTATAGCCCCTTTGTTATCACACATTATTGGAATGTCGTCTAACCTAACGCCATAGTCTACGAGAGCTTGTTTCATCCATAGGGCTTGTTGACATGCCTTTCCGGCGCTTACATATTCCGCTTCGGTTGTGGAGATGGCAAGAGCGGTTTGCTTCTTCGAAAACCAAGATGTTAGGCAACATCCCATAAACGTGCAAACACCACTAGTGCTCTTGCGATCTATGTAATCTCCCGCATGATCCGAATCCGCATACACTATTGTTTCTATGTCGGATCCCTTAGGATACCATAATCCTAAATGCGTAGTGCCTTTAATGTATCGGAAGATACGTTTAACCGCTTCTAGGTGAGAGGTTTTGGGATCCTCTTGAAAGCGTGCACAAAGGCCAAAAACTGACTGGTATCGGCTCACTTTCTGTTTAAGTATAATAAATACCTATCATGCCTCTATATTCGGTGTTTAATCTACGACTCACCTTCTTCGTCTCTTGTGAGTTTGGTTTCCGTAGACATAGGGGTTTTTATTGGCTTAGGTCTTCTAGTCCCAATTTTTTTTAAAGAGCATTTCCTTAATATATTTTGATTTGATTGAAAAGTATTCCATCATCTAATTGTTGTATTGTAATCCTAAGAAAAATTTTGTTCCCTCCCTTCATATCATTTCAAACTCATCATGCATGATCTTGGCAAAGTCATCACACATTTCTTGACAAGTTGATCCGAATATAATGTCATCAACATATATTTGGACAATAATAAGGTTGGAGTCTTTCTTTTTAGTGAAGAGTGTGTTATCTACCATTCCCATGGAGTAATCATGTTTAATAAGAAAGGCTTTTAATCGATCGTACCAAGCTTTTGGGGCTTGTTTTAGACCATAAAGAGCTTTCTTAAGTCTATAGACATAATTAGGTTTTGCAAAGTCAATGAATCCCGGAGGTTGTGCCACGTAAACCTCCTCATTGATAAAACCGTTAAGGAATGCACTCTTCACATCCATTTGGTATAACTTAAAGTCTAGTGCGCAAGCATAAGCTAAAAGTATTCTTATGGGTAACACTCCTAAATTTTGGTATGCAGCGGGAATGGTAACATTGGGGGGTGCACGTCAAAGTACTACAATATCAAGATTATAGGTAAACGGCCTTAAATTGCGTTTTAGATAAAGATTCCATTCGATGCCATAGCAAAAAATATCAGGAGTTTCATACATTAGGTCACATATGTTTTAAAAGTCATAAACATTTCCACATACGTTTTTAATTAAACAAAAGCTTCATGCTACCAAAAGGTGACTTAAGTTTTTATAGATAAAAGTTGTATTGAATTTAAATAAACACAGAAAAATTTTTTCCCCTTCTTATTTTTTCAAAATTTGATATCCATCACGGCTCCATCAAGCTTATACCTTGGACCGGAGT
Organism: Tanacetum coccineum; assembly: GCA_026074375.1. Classification (NCBI taxonomy): domain Eukaryota; kingdom Viridiplantae; phylum Streptophyta; class Magnoliopsida; order Asterales; family Asteraceae; genus Tanacetum; species Tanacetum coccineum. The sequence continues at coordinate 10,050 of BQNB010103068.1, read as the reverse complement.
TAAAACATGTTAAAAGTCAATCAAAGGTTGAGTGAATTCATAGGTTTATCAGTAAAAGAGTGGACCACAAGATTTAGGTAATGGTAGACTATGAAACAAATTCAGTAGTCCAAAACATGTATTATTGCACTAAGCTCATGACACCGAAACCTTAACTGTCAGTGCCCCAAAATAATGTAGGGTGTCTGCCAAACAGCCTACTAATTCCTCTAAATGTTAAATGCACCATGATCAACTTGTGACCAGAAATTCCAGGTGGGGATTGTTAGTCCCGATAGATCTATCCACAACACTAGCGCTCACTATAATAGCAATTGACGGTTCATGATATGGTAGGGACTTAGATGGCAATGTGGTAACTTAGGCAATAATATTCAGGCAATAATCTGGATAGCATACAGTTTAAAACACTTGTGTCCGTAGTAAAACAAGCATGTAATTTCACCCCGTAGAGTTTGTAAAACAAGTAGATAGAAATGGGGCTATGAACTCACCTTAGAAGTGAAGGGATGAAATAAGTCGAGTGAATGACAGAAAACGTGTCACGAAAATATCCGAAAGCAACCTAAGTAAATATGGGTCGTATGAGTACTAAGTACTTTGAATAACTACTACCATATATAATTCTATATAGCTACATCACCATCTAATTTGTGTTTATGAAATCATATTTAAATCGCGTTTGTTAAACAAATACCACGTGTTCGTACTCGTATAATCGAATAAATAATTTAATTGTCCTTGTAAAATAATATTTATAAAGTTTAAGACATGTATAAATATTATATAAATGATTCTAAAATGTTTCGCAAAAATTTATTTTAAAAACGAACCAACACTATTCATGTCAGGAAAAGTGTCTAGTTTACAAACTATATATCCGAAAATTATGAAAATCGGCAGGTTTATGTAAAATGTCGTTCCGAACAACTTTGTAGTTTTACACTTCGGCTCAATCGGACCCGAAGGTCCTCAAAACGCAGTTTCAGTAGCTGCTGAAGCATTTACGGGTTTTCAGCTTTTATAAATAATGTTCGATAACTTTGAAACGTCGTATCTTACTCGTTTTAGCTCCGTTTTTAGCGATTCTTTCGAGCACGTTCTCGTAATTAAAAGTTCTATTTATTTATGATGTTTTCCAAAAATAAATGTTCCTGATGAACAGTAACTTTTTATAAAATTATTTTTATAAAAGTATTAATTATCGTAAACTTGTAATCGTCGTATCTCCTTCGTTATAAATCGGTTTTTCGAGTTTCTTACCTTTTTGGAATCGTCATGAGACGTAGTATTTTTATAAAATGGTAAACCCACTGTTTTGAATACGAATCAAAACAGCCCCTTTGTAACACTTATATATACTTATTATTATAACTTGTTTTATATACTTTTCAACTTTATAAAATACCACAAGTCTCCCATAACTCTTTATACCCTATGTCTTATATATTATTATGTCCATTAGTCCATGCTTTGTCCAATTGTCCAAGTTAACAAGTCCTTAACAATGCTCTTAAATCATAAACTTTCTTAAGTAACTTTTACTTTCTAGTTTATTCATGAACTTTTTATACTTAAACCAACATGTTACAATACTTATATTTCCATCATAATATGATATTAACAACTACATAACATATGAGAAAATATATAAAAGCATGATCACAAGTAAAATCCATTTTACATATTTAAAAGTATTCTAAATGGTGATTTTGCTACATAGAACATATATATACATGAAATCATAAATATGAAGTGATTAGGGTTTTAGATAACCTTAGGTGAATGAGTGATGAATGGGAAAACAAATCACACCCTTGTGATTTAAACCTTAGCTTTTCCAAAGAAACCCTAACTTGTTTAAGCCTTGAAAATGCTTAACCAAGCCTTCAAAGCTTCTTAGTATGCCTTAAAAATGATGTGAGAGTACTTGTGAATGTGGTAAAATGAATTTTATGGATTGATTATGGGGTTTGGATTTGAGCCGTGTATAAGAGAGAAAGGGACAAGAGAAATATGTGATGTTTTATCTAAGAAAATAAGAGTGTAAGTTATGCATGATAATATATAAAATAACTAGTCAAATGTACAATTTGTAAGACCAAAGACCAAAAGGAAAAAGGGGTGGGGCGTTGGACAGTTAGAGGGATTTGAGGAGAATGTTTTGGCCAAGTTACTAGTCATGTACTCTAAGTCTTAATTAGTTCTAGGTTGTACAATATTCAAGTTGGTTCATTTTGAGCTTTTTGTCCCCTACAATGGGAAGTTAACCCACGAAAATAAGGGGTGAGGGGGAAACTAGATATTTTTTTTTGAGTAAGAGGGGTATTTTAGTCATTTTAGTTCGACCAAGGACCAAAAGTGGAACTAAACCTTCAAAATACGGATTGTTTTTGCAATTTCAAAATTCGACGGACCAAATCTGCAATTTGGCCAAACCACAAGGACCATTTTTGCAATTCTCTTTTTTTTTTCTTTTTGATATCTTGGATATTTTCATAGCATTTACTTGTAGTATAAGTTGTAGTTTTATAAAGAAGTGTAGATGTAAAACTTGGAAGTATATTGGTCTTGGTTCATTTCTTATTAAATGGGGCGTCCCATTTGTTACATGTGGGTAAGGTTTATAAACTTTGATCATTGGAAATAAAAATAGGTATTTGTTGAAGCGTAGATTTTTTTTGGTGATTCCGAGAATACCTAAACTTAATTTATCGCGAAACGTAAACACTTTACGTAATCGATAAAAATAAACTGAGAAAGCATAGTAATTATCCTCAAAATAATTATTTAATACTTACTTGACGTAAACATTAATTAGTTTGACGCCCGTTTACGTTGAATGATTATATTTAACTAACGCGATTTAACCAAATGACGCGAAATAAAAGCGAACGCGTAAAAGTCCAAAATAAATAGTTGAATTGTTGAAGTCGTAAAAGATGTGAAAATGTGGGTTGTCACATTCTCCCCATGTTAAAAGAATTGCGTCCCGCAATTCAGTTCGAATTGTCTTCCGGAATGTTGTTGATGAAGAGGTGTAATCCTCGTCTAAACCTCATAATGTGTGCTAGTAAATTTTTGCTACCTTAATGTAGCATTCAATGGGTACGGGTCTTAATTCCCTTGATGACGGCTGAACCTATTGGCAGGTTGTCCTTGGGTTGCTACAGATGCGTCCTTCCCCTTTTTGGCTTAAGATTTGGTGTAAGGTGATGTCGACTCTATTGTAAGATGGTGTAAGAGTTCCTTGTGATAAATACATTTACGCAAGATTTTGTTTCTCAAGAAAATTAGTAGAAATTTAGAATTTGACAAAAGTTTTAAGGTGACTACTCTCAGCATAGCATGGTCATATCCCGAATGCTATAAATGATCCAGTCTATGCAACCAAAATATACAATAGGTTGATCAGACTATGTATATTTGAGGGCTAACGATGCAACGCTCATCTTCGTCAAAATAGTGTTACCATTTTTGATAATATGCTTGGGAGTGGCTCGAATAATAAAGTAGAGAATTAAAATAGAATTTACGAGATTTTTACAATACATAAGTTTGATAGATAACTTGAAATCATTCGTACAGTACAGACAAAAATATCCGAGAAAAAAACAACGAGAATTCTTAAGGGACATATAGTCTACGATAATTCCAACTTAAGTTTTACTAGGTAATAGGTCTCCCATTAGATGTTGACGTTAGACGTCGTGGCGATAGAGTCTCTATGAGCTTTTCCCTTCCAATACTTGTCCACACGGTTCTAAAGCTTCACTATTGGACAATCCCTCTTGTAATGTCCTTGCTTTCCACACTCATAACAGGTGACCTCAATTTTCAGTTTTGCCATTGAGGGCCTTGGTTTTGCCTTCGGGCCTGAGATCCTACAATGTCTTGCTTGGTGGCCCCTCCACTTGCAATTGCTACACCTTTCCGCACATAGGCCAATGTGGTGAAACATGTACTTGTTACACAGAGGTAGAGTTCCAGCATACTTCTTCTTCTAATTCCTGCACATTATAGTGCACGGTCCATTGTGGTGGAATTTGCAATTATTGTATAGAGGTAGAGTTCCAGCATATTCCTTGTTGTTTGGCCCAACAGTGTGTGCTCTAAAAACCTTATGCTCTTTATTTTGTTATTGATTAGAGCCTCCATTGTGGTTACCTTCCCACTTCCTTTTGTTACTAGCATTCCCTGCTACTTTGTTTTCTTGCTGTTTGGTTTGGTTTATTGACTCGTAGATAGCAATAGCCTCGATAGCATTAGCCACTCGCTGGGCCACAATCTGCTCAATTTCCTCGACACTCATCCCTTGGTTAACAGTTGTCATTGTTCTTTAAATCACAAGAAAATATAATACCCGTTAGATTTCATACAATCATAACGTGACATGACATATGCACAATAAATAAAATGAGATCACATCACACAGTGAAATATACAACCAACACGAGATCGACATGACATAATACATCCATTCCATATATAATCTGGAAACATACATGATCTGTTTGGTACAAAATGATTCCCTACTGCTAGGTTACAAGATGAAAATAAACCTAGAGACCTACTAGCCGGGAGTTACCCATAGTACTTAGAAGCTATACATTATAGCTAAACAGCAATAATAAAGATCTATATATCTCTATCTGGGATGTAACCCATAAAAACATAGCAGGCTATATAGTATAGCTACAATATGATAGAAAGGTAACCTTAGGCACTACTACCAGTGTCCTCTAAGGTGTCAACGCGTGCTCCAGCCTCCAAGGCCTGGGTACACATGATGTGCTTAATAGCCCAATCATCTGCGGCTTAACGCAGTCCACACGTGATATATGCTGAGCTCTAACACTCTAATCCTTGCCTTAGTGCCCAGCTGTAAGCCTCAACCTAGCCAAGGTCTGACGGTCTCAATGCTCCTTGCTTGTAAGCAAGCCTCTCCTCCATCAATATCTCAATCTCAGATCTCACAGCAGCCTGGTCCTCCTCTGGGCCTCCTGATGTCGTGAAAAAACATCAAACACTCTCCCAGTTGAACAATCTTGCCTGGTACTGACCCTCAGGTTGACACCTCTACGGCTCCCTCAGTATCTCAAACCCTGGTATCCATAGTGTCTACAAAACTGTGATCGACCCTGCGAGCCATAGTAGATCCTGGCTGTCTAGCAGCAGCAGCAGCAGAACTCTCCTCAACCTCAAACCTAGGTGTAGGAGCAGTAAGTAGTAGCCTCTTCTGAGGCGGTGTGTCAGCATCAGGAATGTCAGCTCTGCGGCTAGTGGATGGTACAGGTAGTGGTATAGGTAACAATGGTGGCATCCCTGTTGGAAGTAGTGAATGATATGTGGATGGTGTTGTAGCTTTCCTCTGAGCCATGGCTGCTCTAGTATGTGGGGGTCGGATAAGTGTGGGTAGAAAGGATGGTGGTGGTAGTGGCGGTGTAGGTGCAGAAGCAACCTCAGTAAAAAAAAAAAAAGTTATGCTCTATAGGTACCTCATCCTTAGCTGGCACTAAATCCTCAGGGTTCTCAGGCTTAGGAATATACACTGGTACATGATCCTCTAGCTCTATGGGATCAGGAACATACTCTGAAGGACGTGGTACCTGCTCCAACAACTGTCGGGCAACCTCCTCGTAAGGATCCTCAGACAGGATACTCCAAGATCGTGCCTAAGAGTGGACGGAAGTATAGGTAACCGCTGAATCAGACGACATAACTGCTGTAACAAGCAAAAATAACTTATATAACTATATTATATAAGACTGGTATGGTATATATGTAGTATAATATAAACAAGTAAAATATTCAATTATAATGCAACAAGTATAAACCAACTAATGCAACAACTAGTGTATTTATGTCCCGTGAAAAACCCCTTTATATGAATGCAATGTTTGAAAACGGTTATAGTCCAGCAAAACATTTGACCTGGTTCTCTATAACCTTGGCTCTGATTACCAATCTGTAACACCCCCAAAATGGGTCGCAGCGGAATAAGGATCCGGGAGCGTTACTTCATAATAACATTGCACAAGACATGAGAGAACGACCACTAAACGTGTCGTTTGAAAATGATACATTGGATTTAATAAATTATTGTTACAAAAGCTCAACGGCTAAACTTGTTCATTCTTGAAAATGCAAAGATTTTTCTACATGACAAATATCCCCAAAATGTGATGCACGTAAATCTTTATAGAAATGACTCCACAATGTAGACCACCAATGTATCCTTGTTTCTTGTACCTTATTAACCTGAGAAAAACATGCTTAAAACGGTCAACATAAAGTTGGTGAATTCATAGGTTTATATATGTATAAATCCGGACCGCAAGATTTCCCCGTGATAAATATCACAAAATGCCATTACGTTTCCCTAAGCTCATGACACTGAAGCTAGACATATATGAATACAATATAAATATTGCCTACATTGCCCATGATGATGTTCAACCCGAAACATCCCAAATTCGACATGCTATAACGTTCGTTCCCGGTGATAGCTAATCACCCGAACGGGGAGGTCAATCCCAAATAGATCTATTTATAACACTCGCGCTTCCAAACCAGAAATTAACAGTTCATGATACCGGGCATATTGGGTTCAAGCTACTTAGGCAAAACGTAATCAATATATAAAATGTCCACTTGCGTCCAATTATAAAACAAAGCATGTTTCTCACCCCAAAACTTGTAAATTATAGAAATCGTAAAAACATGGGGCTATGAACTCACCTCGAGTGGGTGAATCGATATTATAAATCACAACTAAAAATGCGTCACAAATACGCCGAATGCAACCTAAATAATTATAGGTCGTATAAGTATTAAGCACATTGATTAACTAATATCGTATATAATTCTATATAGCTACATCACCATCTAATTGTGTTTATGAAATCATATTTAAATCGCATTTGTTAAACAAATACCACGTGTTCGTACTCGTTTAATCGAATAAATAATTTAATTGTCCTTGTAAAATAATATTTATAAAGTTTAAGACATGTATAAATATTATATAAATGATTCTAAAATGTTTCGCAAAAATTTATTTTAAAAACGAACCAACACTATTCATGTCAGGAAACGTGTTTAGTTTACAAACCATATGTCCGAAAATTATGAAAATCGGCAGGTTTATGTAAAATGTCGTTCCGAACAACTTTGTAGTTTTACACTTTGGCTCAATCGGATCCGAAGGTCCTCAAAACGCAGTTTCAGTAGCTGCTGAAGCATTTACGGGTATTCAGCTTTTATAAATAATGTTCGATAACTTTGAAACGTCGTATCTTACTCGTTTTAGCTCCGTTTTTAGCGATTCTTTCGAGCACGTTCTCGTAATTAAAAGTTCTATTTATTTATGATGTTTTCCAAAAATAAATGTTCCTGATGAACAGTAACTTTTTATAAAATTATTTTTATAAAAGTATTAATTATCGTAAACTTGTAATTGTCGTATCTCCTTCATTATAAATCGGTTTTTCGATTTTCTTACCTTTTTGGAATTGTCATGAGACGTAGTATTTTTATAAAATGGTAAACCCACTGTTTTGAATACGAATCAAAACAGCCCCTTTGTAACACTTATATATACTTATTATTATAACTTGTTTTATATACTTTTCAACTTTATAAAATACCACAAGTTATCCAATACTTATTATATACTATGTCTTACATATAATAGTGTCCATAGGTCTATATGGTGTCCATGAGTCCAAAATAACAAGTCCTTAACAAGGCTTTAAAATCTTAAACTTTCTTAAGTAACTTTTAATCACTAGTTTATATATACACTTTTTATACTTTAACAAACATGATACCATACTTATAATCCCATTATATCATGATATTATCAACTACATAACATATGTAAAAGTGTACAAATCCATAATCACAAGTAAAAATCCTTTTTACATGTTCAAAAGTGTCCTAATGGTGATTTTGCTATATAAAGCTAACATATACATAAAATGATAAATGTAAGGTTATTAAGAGTTTTAGATAACCTTATGATGATGAAAGATGATAACCCACAATATCTAAACCCTTGTTTAGATATAAAACCCTAGCTTTCAAGCTTAGAAAACCCTAATTCAATATGAAACCCTAATTTCTCTTTTCCTTTGATTAACCTTCTTAATCAACCAACCAAGCTTCCAAACCTTCTTGTATCACCTTAGATATGATCTTAGTTACTTGTATGAGTGGTAAAATAAGTTGTATGAATTTCTTGTGGGATGTGTGGTTTTGGCCGTGGCTTAATAAGAGAAAAGGGAGAGAAAAATGTGATTTTTCGTAAGTGTTATGACTTGTGTGTTTTCCCTTTACTAGAATGCAAGTATATATGATATAAAGGACTAGCCAAGTGGTAGAAAACAAAGACCAAAAGTCCCATTGGGGGGGGGGGCGGTCAAGGGACAAAGGGGAGGGTCTTAAGGCTTTTTCTTGGTCAAATGTAGCTAAGTCTTGGTCCTTAATGGCTTAGGTGATGTACAAGACTATTAGGGATGGTCTTGTATACCTTATGTCTCCCTAGACATATATATACACGAAATAATAGGGAGGGGATGAACAAAAAATATCTTTGATCTTTTATTTGATGAATACTTGCATTATTTGAGGTTACATGAAGTATATTTTAAATATAATGTACAATTGGTACATTGTAGGGTTTGGTTTGAATTCTTTCATGAAGAATTTAGATAAGGTGATAAATACTTGAAGTTTTATATAAACTTTGAATATTGGTTACAATTTTGGGTATTTGTTGAAGCGTAGATTAGTTGTGGCGGTTTCGAGAATGCCTAAACTTAATTTATCGCGAAACGTAAACACTTTACGTAGCCGATAAAAATAAAATGAGAAAAGATTATAATTATCCTTAAAAAAATCTTTTAATACTTACTTGACGTAAACATTAATTAGTTTGACGCCCGTTTACGTTGAATGATAACTTTTAACTTACGCGATTTAACCAAATGACGCGAAATAAAAGCGAACGCGTAAAAGTCTAAAATTAATAGTTGAATTATCAAAGTCGTAAAAGATGTGAAAATGTGAATTGTTACATCATGCTAGTAGTTATATACTTAAAACGGTTTGGGGTGTAACACTATGTAAACCAACCTAGGGCCGATTTAGGTTTGGTCAATGGCTTAAAAACCCTTAGTCGAACCAATTAAGGAGAGAGGAGCTGGGATCAATTTAGGGTTTAAAGGATTAAAGTGTTTTGTAGTTTAGGTTTTCTTTGTATTTATAGGGTAGCAAAAGATTCTTAATATAACTAGAATTTCTAATTAATTACCCGTAAGTATATAAGTTTGTAAATAAGTCAAACTAACCCTGTCCTTACTTTAGGGGGTCCGCCAAAACTCGTAATCCATATACGGTGTAGATCCCACTTCAATATAGATCTTTCTAGCCTGTTAAGGGTTGTAGCCAATATGGATAGTTCCACACTAACTACAGGAGAAACAATGACTATGAACACTATAAGTTATGCGGAAACTAACTTATAATGCTAAGAAGAACAATGAATATTAATAACTAAACTTTTGTATTGATCTGCTAAAACGATTACAGATTACTAACTATGAGAATGCTTTTTAGTAAGAGATATATTCTTCTCTAATGCCGTAGGGTTCCTTTTATACACCAATGATAAACCCTAACAGACTTACAAATCACGTAAAAGATAATGCATATCTTTTCCTATAATATCTCATGCATATCTCTTAAACGGTATTAACTATTTTGTACTGACGGTACAAACTATAACTGTCGGTACTAACTATTATAACTAGCGGTACTAAGTCAGGAAAACTATAATTCCCAACAATCCTCCCCTAAATATGTTTGTTGAACTTGTTTAACTTCATGTTTCTCTGATGTAGATATCTCGTATTTCATGGAGGATGTATCAAAACACTCTGTCAAATCTTGGACTTAATCTGAGATAAACTTAAGTACCTTCGATCATTTCTGTATCATTTTTGGATCTTGACTTTTGATAATATTGAACTCTTGTACCGTTATCTT
>BQNB010103067.1:10027-20194 GCA_026074375.1 Tanacetum coccineum | reverse complement strand
TTAAGTTTTCATTCGATTTATTATGTTTTTTACGTTTTTGTCCAATTTCTTACGTTTTATACGTCTTTATTCGTTTTCAGAAAAAGACAAAAACGAAAAAAACAGACGAAAATGGATGGAAACGTAAGAAAACAGACGAGAACGTATGAAAACGAACGAAAACAGACGTAAATGTAAAAAAACAGACGAAAACGTAAGAAAACAAACGGAAACGTAAGAAATCGGACGAAAACGTAAAAAATGGACGAAAACATAAGAAAACAGACGAAAACGTAACAAAACAGAGGAAAACGTAAGAAAACGGTCGAAAACGTAAAAAACGTATGCAAACGTAAAAAAAACTGACGAAAACGTAAGAAATCGGATGAATAGTAAGAAATCAGACGAAAACGTAAGAAATCGGACAAAAACGTAAAAAAACGTATGCAAACGTAAAAAAACTTACGAAAACGTAAAAAACGGACAAAAACATAAAAAAAGGGATGAAAACGTAAAAAACAGACGAAAGCGTAAGAAAACGGACGAAAACGTAAGAAATAACGTAAAGAATCGGACGAAAACGTAACAAAACGGACGAAAATGTAAGAAAATGGTTGAAAACGTATGCAAACGTAAAAAAAACTGACGAAAACGTAAGAAATCGAACGAAAACGTAAAAAAACGGACGAAAACGTAAGAAATCGGACGAAAACGTAAAAAATGGACGAAAACGTAAGAAAACGGACGAAAACGTAACAAAACGAAAGAAAACGGTCAAAAACGTAAAAAACCATATGCAAACGTAAAAAAACTGACGAAGACGTAAGAAATCGGACGAAAACGTAAGAAATCGGACGAAAACGTAAGAAAACGGACGAAAACGTAAGAAATCGGACGAAAACGTAAAAAACCGGACGTAAACGTAAGAAAACGGACGAAAACTTAACAAAACGGACGAAAACGGTCGAAAACGTAAAAAAACGTATGCAAACGTAAAAAAATGACGAAAACGTAAGAAATCGGACGAAAACGTAAGAAATCGGACAAAAACATAAAAAACGGACGAAAGCGTAAAAAGGGACGAAAACGTAAAAAAACGGACGAGATAACGTAAAAAAAAAAAACGAAACGTAAAAAACAGACTCGAAAAAGTAAAAAATAACGGACGAAAACGGTCGAAAACGTAAAAACCGTATGAAAACGTAAAAAAACGGACGAAAACGTAAAAAATCGGTCAAAAACGTAAAAAACGTAAAAAAACTGACGAAAACGTAAAAAAAGGTAAAAAACGGACGAAATTTGACGAAAACGTAAAAAAAAACGGATATAAAACGTTAAATACGAGTCGAAAACGTAAAACGACGAACGAAACGTGTAAAAACTGGACGGCAACGTAAAAAAGCGACGAAAAACCGTATAAAGCGTTCAGAAATGTATTAAAACACCTTAATTTAGATAGGTTCGACCCAAACCACCCCGTTTGACCAAGAACCCGTTAGACCCATTTTTAAAACATGACATGTTTGACCCATTGACCCATTGGACCCATAACCCATTAGACCCATGACCTAAACCAACTCAACTCAACCCATTTGCCACCTCTAATTAAATGTTAGTTGGAGCTATGTAATGCAGAAGCTTTCTGACTCAAGTAAAGCTTATTTTATTTTTTGACAGTTATACTTTTTACTTTAAGTTTTTTTAACTTGTGGGCCATAAGATAAGAAGCCAAAAAAGTACAGAAAAATATATAGAGACTCACAGAAAGGTACAGAAAAGTACATATGCACTCACAAATTTTATGAGTCCCTGTGTATTTTTTCTGTAACTTTTTGTGGTCATGACTTTCTTATTCTTATTGCCCACACAAATTAAAAAAACACTTTACTTTAATAGAGGTATGTGTCAAATTATTAATCGTGAGAGCTTATTTATGTAAAATTATACAAATACGTGTCAAATTAAATTCACATTTATCTCAAAATTTTTCGTGTTAATTAAATAGAAAATGATTCTCTTAATGTTATAAATGAACTATCATATAGTCATATGAGTTTATGTAAGTGAGAAAGAAAAAAATGAGTGTGAAGAATTTATTAATATTTTTAATCAAAGCTCTACTCATAACATAATCAACATGACTTATCATGTTCATTTTGAATATTAAAAGATTTTTTTCCTAATTAAATTTGTAGGAAACATTTAAGTAACTCGAATAAAAACAAACTGATTATGATAATTTTACGAACTCGTCAAGATTCATTCCTAACTTAAAATTAGGATTTTTTTCATCACATAACAAAAAACATTATTTTGATGAAAAGGATAAACAGTATTTTCAACTCAAAAATAATAACACGCAATATTCAGTTACGAAACGAGCCACAATAGTTAAACCAATCCCGGTATATGCATGTAACAGTTAAACTTGCTAAAGAGATACGTGCAATGAGTTATATGCATTGATTTTTTTTTAACGGCGATTTTATTAAAGAACTAGCAATAAGCTAGAAAGATTACAAGTTTAGAAACATAAGATTTTACATTCAAATAGTCCAATTAAGCTTAGAATTACAATGACTAGAAATCCAAAAAAAAAAGACATTTAAACAATGTCCATTACCTATAACGATTATAACTGCACCGTCGTTTGTATTATACGGTTTTTAAAGGTTATAACAAATGTCATTTACATATATCACCAATAAAACTTTAATATTCACATATTTTCCTATATCATATAGAATAATGTACTTATAACTTTGAGTTATATTAAAAAGAGTGCTTTTCATGTTTTATGTTATTAAAATATTATAAAGTTAAAAGGCTAACATGGTATGTTAGATTGACACAATCGACAACTTATGGAATAAAATGTGCTGTTTCTTACTTTCCGAGTTTTGCAGAGTGAATAATAATCTGTGAAATTGAGGAACATCCATTATGATCGAACCTTTTAAGGTTTATACAATATAATACATCATCGATCTATAACTTTTGCTTGTTATAAACCTATTTCTACTAAGGATAAAACTTATCATAAAGCTTTTCATATCATAAAACACAATTAACATTTACAAAAAGAAAAATTTTAAAAAATTAAAAAATAGTTTAGATTTCTTCAAAATCTTAGACTTTTTCATTCCACATATGATTAAAATGGTTTCTCACTATGGTTAGCAAATTTATAGACCTCTTCAAAAAGTTTTAGACGACGAAATTAAAAAGGCTGTATGGGAATGTGGATTGAACAAATCACCTGGCCCAGATGGATTTTCATTTGATTTCTTTCGAAAATATTGGAAGCTTATTGATGTTGATGTTGTGGCCGCGGTTCAGGAATTTTTTGTTACCAGTAAGTTCCCTCGTGGTTGCAATTCTTCATTTATTGCTCTTATCCTGAAAGTGCAAGATGCTAAAGTAGTTAAAGATTTTCGTCCCATAAGCTTAAATTTGTTATAATGTATAAAATTATTGCTAAGGTCTTTGGCTAACAGATTGAGCTTTGTTTATTCCCATAATCTTATTAGTGAAGCCCTATTCGGCTTTTGTCTTTAAATGACAAATACTTGCGGCCATTATTCTTAATGAATTTCCTTTCATGGTGTTAAATTTAAAAACTACAAAAGCTTTAATTTTTTAGGTATGATTTCGAGAGGCTTTAATTTGGTTAGATGGGGTTTATCTCGATGATAATCTTAAAGCTTTTGTTTTGGAGAAAAATGGCGTGGTTGGATTGATGGCTGACTTAAATTCGCGATGGGTATCGTTTCTTAGTTAATGGGTGTCTTACGTCAGAGTTTGAATTCAAAGATGTTTAAACAAGGTGATCCTTTTCCCTTTTCTCTTTATCTTAATCATGGAAAGTTTACATCTTTCTTTCTCAAAAGTGTTGGGAGCAGGTTTTTTCAAAGGTGTTTCTATTAATGGCTCATTGACGCTTTCACATTTATTCTATGCCGATGACGTTGTTTTTATTGGAGAATGGAGTGAATCTAATATTAGAACGATTGTTCATGTTTTGAAGTGCTTCTTCCTAGCTTCTGGTCTGAAGATTAACCTCCATAAAAGCAAACTTATGTGGATCGATGTTAACTCTTAAATTGTCTCGAATGCTGCCAATACTATAGGTTGTTCGACGTTTTCAACTCCTTTTAACTATCTTGGTGTTAAAGTTGGAGACATTATGTCAAGAGGTAACTCTTGGGCTGAGGTGATTTCGAAACTATCTTCTTGTCTCTTTAGATGGAAGCTTAAAAAACCCTTCTCGAGTGGAGGGCGTTGTCTCACATTAATCCAAATCGGTCCTTATGCTATTCCCCTTATATCATATGTCCAGATTTAAGCTCCCATTGATTTGGCTTATAAAAATGGAAGCAATTCGTAGGATTTTTATGGAGTCGAGGAGCTAGACATAAAAATGACTTGGATTGCTTGGAAACACGTTCTGCCTTCAAAGGAAAAAAGAGGTTTAGGGGTCTCTAGCTATTTCGCTCTTAACTGAGCTTTTTATTTTTTTTTTTATTTTTTTTTTTTTTTTCTATTTATTTTTTTAACTAATTTTTTTTTTTTTTTTTTTTTTATAATTTTTTTTTTTTTTTTTTTTTTTTTTTTTTTTTTTTTTTTTTTTTTTTTTTTTTTTTATTTTTTATTTTTTTTTTTCTTTTCTTTTTTTTTTTTTTTTTTTATTTTTTTTTTTTTATTGTTTTTTTTGTATTTATTTTTGTTTTCATTTTTTTTTTTTGATTTTTTTTTTTTATTTTTTTTTTTTTTTTTTTTTTTTTTTTTTTTTTTTTTTTTTTTTATTTTTTTTTTTTTTTTTTTTTTTTTTTTTTTTTTTTATTTTTTTTTTTTTTTTTATTTTTTTTTTTTTTTTTTTTTATATTTTTTTTTTTTTATTTTTTTTTCTTTTTTTTTTTTTTATAACCCCTTCTGACTCTTTTTTTCAGATACAATACTTTATGCTTTTTTTATTTAATTTTTATTTTTTTTTTTTTTTTTTTTATTTTTTCTTTTTTTTTTTTTTTTTTTTAAATGGGTTTGCGTTTTATTTCTTCAAGATTCTTTCCTTATGGTCAAGTTCAGAAAGCTTGTTAATGGAATATAAAAGGTTCTTTCGATTTAAGTTGCAACTGTTAATAAGAACTTCACTTGCTGGACATATTACGGGGGGGGGGGGCAGGGGGGTGGCGGGGCCCCGGGGGGGGGTGGTGGGGGTGTGGGGGGGGGGGAAGGGGGGGGGATTGGTTTCATCTCTTAAGAGCAAAGGTATTGATCTTTTAAATTATGCTAGGAGAAAGGTAGGAAATGAAGTTAACACCATGTTTTGGGAAGACTTATGGGTAGGAGATTCAACTTTGAAAATGTAATATATCCTTATTGTATCATCTCGAATTGCAGAAGGACATCATTCTTGCTGAAAAATTGGGCCATTCTTTCTTGTCTTTTCTTTTCGTAGACTACCTAGGGAGGGTGCTTGAAGAGGAACAATTGCATTCTCTTCTTTTTGTATTTGATTTATTGTGCTTCCTCAATTACCAGATCGTTTGGGTTTGGAGTTTTATCTTCGTCGGGGAGATTTTTAGTAAAATCGGTACGCACCCTTTGCTGATTCATTGCTTCCAAATTTTGATGTGCCTACTAGATGGATAAACGTGGTTCCTATTAGAGTTAATATTCTTGCTTGGCGAATTCGTCTTGACAAATTGCCAACGAGACTTAATCTATCACGTTTAGGTATGGAGATTCCATCCATTCTTTTCCCTTTATGCAACGTTGCAGCGGAATCCTCGTCCCACTTATTTTTCTTTGCTTCTCTTGGTAGTCAATTTGGATGTCAAATTTTAAGATGGTGGGATCTCGTGTATATTGAATGTTCCTCATATGATGATTGGCTCAATTAGTTTAACAATATCCGGCTTCTAAAGAGATTAAAGGAGATTTTTGAAGACGTTTGTTGCGTGATATGGTGGGTTCTTTGGCGTTTTAGAAATAAGAGTTTGTTTGATATATTCATCCTCGGAAAGGTCTTCTTTGGATGTTATTGTAATTTTTCTTTATTATTCCAATGATGTAAGATAACTTTGATTGGGTCTCTTGTGAAAAAACCCAGTTCTCATAGCATGTAATTTTATCTAGCTTCTTGCTAGTTTCTAATATAAAAAACTCGTCGTAAAAAAAAAAGTGGAATAACTCGTCTAAACCTCAAGTCACTTATCTTTGATAGCTATGGTAACTTTTTTTCTAAGCAACGTTTTCGATTTGAGTAGCATTCATATATTATGTGAAATGTTTTATAAATCAGTTGACCGACACTATCATTAACAAAACAAAGAAAAGAACAAAACTTTCCTTACACAATAAATAAACTGAACTAGTTACTATATATATCATTTCACATGTCACGTGTCACATTTTGAGATGCCCAAAACACTGTTCACGCTAAGCACTGTAGCAAGCTACAGTGCTTGGGCCGGCCCAATTTTTTTTTTTTTTTTTTTAATTGCTACAGTGCTGGGCCGGCCTAATTTTTTTTTTTTTTTTTTAAATTGTTGGCACAAAATAGGAGAAAATTTTTTTTACAAAAGTACCGACGCATTCAGATAAAAAAATACCCACGGTTACTATTCATCGGCCCAAAATTTTTTTATACCTGTGGTTACTGTTCATCGGCCCAAAAAAAACTTTATACTCCCTCTTTCTTTTGTCAAAAAAAATTAAGGAGAAAAGAAATTTTTTTTTACAAAGTACGTAGCATTCAGATTAAAAAAATACCCACGGGTACTATTCATCGTGCCCCAAATTTTTTTTATACCTGTTGGTTTTTTTTCTGTTCATCGCCCAAAAAAAAAAACACTTTATAATCCCTCTTCTTTTGTCAAAAATAGAAGAAAAAAAAAAAATTACGTTTAGGACCTTTCTATCGGCCTTGGGCCAAAAACCAAAAATAAAAAAAAATATCCCCTTTATTGAAAAAAAAAATTTGTCATTTAATCTGAGGAAAAAAAACAAACTATTACACATGAGAACGGAGAATTTAACCCGACAAAAAATTGGCCCCGTAAAACGCAGCGAAAATAACGCCCGCAGCAACGCCTTGCGGGTAATCTTTCCTTGTGTCTCATCAAAAACAAAAATAAAAACCATTAACGTAAAATGGCCCCAATCTCTATCTCTATAGTCAATATATTAATGACATTTATTCTTGACCATAATAGGGTGTTATTCATGGTATGATTATATTATCCCTTATCATTTTTGGTGTAGATGAGTTGTAAGTCTTATCTTTGGCTCAAGCCTTTTCCTTGTAAAACCTCTATGTTTGTATGTTTTTGTGAAAATAATCAGGAAACCAATTACTTCAATATGGTATTTCAGTCAGTATCGGTTCCACTCTTAAAATCTCCCATCTCAGTCGTCCCTCCCTATTATTTCTCTACCTCACAGTCATTAATTTTTTTCACCAAATCAAAAAAAAAAAAAAAAAATTATGTTTATCAGGTCAGTATTCACCAGCCAAGAACTGTTCATCGCGGGTACTGTTAATCGAAAAAAAAATGATATTATGGCGTTTTTTCCACCTTTTCCTAGCCCAATATGTGGCTCACAAGACTAATGTTGCTCAACAGTTTACACCACAAAAATGCATTACAGATTGCCGCATCCCGGTCAAGGTATACTCGGTCCCGCTCCGGCTATTTATGCATCCCAGCATACTACTCTACCAAGTGCGTTTAGCATTATGCCGCCGCAAGACCCGACTTGGCACATGGATACAGGTGCCTCTTCTCATTTAAATTTTAATGAAGTAATTATAAGCACCATTTTGTATTAAACGCTTATTTTCTTCTGTTCACGTTGGTGATGGTAAGTCTATGCCCGTCACCAACACGGCCTTGCATTATTCCTTCCATCAGCGCCCTCTTCAATCTTCATAATGTTCTTTGTAACCCCCAAATAACTAAAAAATTCATTTTTATGTTCGTCAGTTCAATAGGGTTAATAATTTGTACAATTGAATTTGACGCCTTGGTTTTTCTGTGAAGGATACTTGGCTCGTAATTGTCATATCCTCCTTTGACGTGACAGCTCTAGCGATCTCTATCCAGTTACCGAGCCATCAACTTCTCCCATTGCTTCTCTCTCAACAAGTGCCTCCACGTGGCATCAACGCCTCGGACATCCGGGTGATCAAGTTCTACGTTCGCTTGTCTCTAGTCGTTTTATTTCATGTAATAAATAAAAATCTTCACATATTTGTCAAGCTTGCCAACTTGGCAAACATGTGAAGCTTCCCTTTCCTAGTTCAAATTCTATTGTCGAGCATTGTTTTGATATTATTCATTCTGATTAATGGACATCTCCCATTATTAGTTCTAGTGGTTTTAAATATTATGTCTTATTTCTTGATCATTTCTCTCATTTTCTATGGATTTATCCTCTTCGTTCTAAATCTGACATGTTTGATAAAGTTTTGCATTTTCGCAACTATGTTAAAAATCAATTTAAATGTGAAATTAAAAACTTCCAATGTGATCATGGCAGTGAATTCGATAATAACCGACTCCACACTTTTTTGGCGAAAATGGCATCCAATTTGATTCTCTTGCCCAAAAACCTCCTAACAAAATGGCAAGGCGGAGCGAATGATACGAACAATTAATAATACCATTCATACTCTTCTCTTTCAAGCACACCTCCCCCTACCTTTTGGGTCGAAGCCCTCTATATGGCCACCTATCTCCTAAACCTTTTACCATCTACCGCAATCCATAACGATATACCTTTCACACACCTTTTCAACAAACCACCCAATTACTCGCACCTTCACATCTTTGGGTGTCTATGCTACCCTCATCTCCACTCAACGTTCCTCGATACTCAACGTTCACCCCTCCTCACTTCTATTGCATCCAAACATCCTAATCCTTCCGCAAACATCCCACACCAAACGAGCATCCCAACTGCTCCACCAATTACCGATCCAGCCCAAAGTCCTCCTTACACCAGCCCAAATTCACCAGGCCCAACTTTCCCTACCAACCAGCCCACTAGTCAGGAACCAAACAACAATCAAACCCAAACCCACAAAAATCTATTTCCACCACCCATATTCGATCCACCAAATCCACAAACCAATACCAACCCAGTTAATGAACCACCCCGCACTCATCCTACGATCACACAGTCTCAATCAGGTATTGTCAAACCCATCGAACGTCTTTCTCTTCACACTTCGTCTCTCTCTCCTATTCCTAAATCTCCATTTATTGCTCTAAAAGACCCTAATCGGTGTAATGCTATGTATGATGAGTATAATGTGTTAGTTAAAAATGGTACTTGGATTCTTGTTCCAAGGCCGTCTGATGTTAACTTGGTTCGATCTATGTGGTTATTTAAGCATAAATTTCATGCTGATGGTACTTTGAGTCATTATAAGGCTCGACTTGTTGCTAATAGTAGTAATTAGCGACACGGTGTTGACTTTGATGAGACATTTAGTCCAATTGTTAAGCCGACCACCATCCGCACCGTTCTTAGCCTTGTTGTGTCTCGACAGTGGCCTATTCACCAACTTGATGTTAAGAATGCATTTCTTAACGGTGATTTATCTGAGACAGTGTATATGCATCAGCCCCCTGCTTTTGTTGACTCTCGTTATCCTAATCATGTATGTCTTTTGCAGTGGTCTTTGCATGGTTTGCAGGTTATGCCACTCGGGCTGGTTTTTCTCCTGGTCGGTGTGATTCTTCATTGTTTATATATACACAGGGTTCTCAGGTTACTTATTTACTTATATATATGGACGATATTATCCTCACAGCTTCTTCTCCAGTTCTACTTTAGCAGATTATAGACTCTTTGCATAAAGAGTTTGATATGACCGATCTCGAGGCACTTAATTATTTTCTTGTCATCTTTGTTGTTCGTCATCCTATAGGGTTATTTTTGTCTCAGAAAAAGTATGCTCGTCAGCTTCTTGAGCGAGCTCATATGGTTAATTGTAACCCGTCTCGAACACCAGTTGACACTGACTCCAAATTGGGTCTAAACGGCGTTCCTGTTTATGATCCTAGTTTGCAGCATAGTCTTGCACGCAAACGTATCCTGCGCTATATTCAGGGCACCCTGGAGCTTGGTCTTCAGTTATGTGCTTTCGTTACTACATCTTTAGTTGGGTACACTGAT
>BQNB010103066.1:10542-24111 GCA_026074375.1 Tanacetum coccineum | reverse complement strand
AGGTTTTATTTCTGACACATACTTGTCGAGATTCAAGACTTGTATCCTATGTGCATCTTTCGAAGTCGTGGTACATCCATGCAAACTCTCATCAACTAATAATCTACAACTTGCAGTTGTATTTATAATGGATTTAATATGATGTGACTAATGTGTAAATTCAGGGTTATGCACTTTTAGCAATTCAAGCACACTTCCAACAGTTACGACCGATTCCCTGTAATGCTAGCCTAGGGAATGAATGTGAGCAAGCAGAAAGTGGTCACGAGGCGATACTATTTACGGGTCTATATTTAATTGCATTTGGTGCAGGTGGAATTAGAGCGGCTCTGCCTTCATTGGGAGTTGACCAGTATGACCAAAGTAACCCCAAAGAAGCAGAATCACTTGCAAGCTTCTTCAACTGGTTTCTGTTCAGTGTCACAACCGGTGCTATATTTGGAGTCACCTTTGTGTTCTGGATCAATGCTAACAAAGGTTGGGATTGGGGTTTTGGTATATGCACCGTAGCTGTCTTAGTATCAGCTCTTTTTTCTACTCATGGGGAAATCTAGGTATCAGAACTATGTACCTAAAGGAAGCCCAATTAGTCGAATTCTACAGGTATACTAACATAAGAAATATCAACACATCTTTTATCATCAAACAGATTAACAGATACTTATAAATTAGATTCAGGTATTTGTGGTGGCAATTGGAAACCGGAACATACCAATACCAGAGATGACAAACGACTTACACGAGATTCATGACAAAGAAGCTAGAGTAGAAATTGAAATTCTTCAAAGAACAGAGCATTTCAGTATTAGATGAATATATATTAAATTAGTTGATAATATTAGTGAGTCATAGTTGATCTTATATTTGGTATGATTATATTATCCTTGTCATGCTTTGTTGTAAATTATCTGTAGGCTTTATCTTTATCTTGGCTCAAGCCTATCTCTTGTATCCTATATATACGGTATGTTTTATGAAGATAATCAAGGAGATCAATTATCCTTCTAGGGGTTTTCTATCTTCCAATATGGTATCAGATGCCTTGGTATGATCTTGAGACCTACTCAGTCCTGCCGCTGCCGCTGCTCTACCACCCTGTCAAATCTCTCCTCCACTGTTTATGACCATAAACAAACGAACCTCCTCTCCAAAAGAATCAAATCTCTCAATCTTCATTCTCAAAACCTAACTGTCGGCCGTCATAAGCCACTTCTATCCTCTCCAAAAAGAATCAAATCTCTCTCCATCTCTATTATCAAAGCCCTAGTTGTCGGCTACCATGAGCCGCAACTAAATTTCAAAAAAAAATATCTTTATCACCTAACCGTCGACCGTCATGAGCCGCTTCTATCCTTTCAAAAAAAACTGCCTTTATTCTCTCCCCAAAAAAAATTATTATTAAAAAAAATCTATCTGAACCTCTATCAAGTTTCTTCTCAAGATTTCTCTACGTTTGCATGTTTAACTCCAGTCGGATCGAAGACCTCCGCTCTAACTGCGGGGGAGTATTAGATGAATATATATTAAATTAGTTGATAATATTAGTGAGTCATAATTGACTCTTATATTTGGTATGATTATATTATCCTTGTCATGCTTTGTTGTAAATTAGTTGTAGGCTTTATCTTTATCTTAGCTCAAGCCTATCTCTTGTATCCTATATATACGGTATGTTTTATGAAGATAATCCAGGAGATCAATTTGCCTTCCGGGGTTTTCTATCTTCCAATATTCAGGTGGGGTCTGCGTAAAATTAAAACCAGAATTTCATATTAATGTTTACCACTTTATCATATGGTTATTAGTTGCTGATACTTATAAAACATAATTAGATGTCTGGATCGGGCAGCAATAATTAGTAGTGGCCTTGATGCATTAGAATGCAGCCCTACAGGATCATGGAAATTATGTACAGTAACACAAGTTGAAGAAACAAAATTATTAATCCGTATGCTCCCAATTATATTGAGCACCATACTCATGAACACCTGTTTGGCTCAAGTGCAAACTTTCACCATTCAACAAAGTACAACCATGGTCAGGAACCTTCTTGGTTTTAAAGTTCCAGGTCCATCCATTCCTGTAATTCCACTAGCGTTCATGTATATCTTAATCCTAATTTATGATCGGTATTTAGTCTCATTTATGAGAAAGTTCACTGGGATCCCAACAGGAATCAAACACCATCAAAGAATCGGAGTAGGGTTATGTATCTCTAGCTATTCTCATTGGTTGTGGCCTGTAATAGTTAGAAACTCACCAGAATCTCAGTTAGCTATTGACAATAATAGGTTGATCTAACCAGGGCCCCTGCACTAACGGTTTTCGGGCTGGGTTCCTCAATATGCGATTTGTGGGTCCAGGTGGCTGATATGTTCTACTTAATAGGGCATGCTAGAGTTTTTCTATGAAGAAACTTTTACTAATATCTTTTATTCCTTGCTAATATCTTCACTCGTGAAGAAACTTTTACTAAACTTAAATCATCAAAAATTCCTCTAATAACATTAAAACTTTTATTCCTTGCTAATATCTTCACTCGTGAAGAAACTTTTACTAAACTTAAATCATCGAAAATTCCTCTAATAACATCAAACTTTTATTCCTTGCTAATATCTTCACTCGTGAAGAAACTTTTACTAAACTTAAATCATCAAAAATTCCTCTAATAACATCAAAACTTCTATTCCTCGCTGATATCTTCACACGTGAAGATACTTTTACTAAACTTAATCGCTGCTATATTCTACTTTACGCAAACTAATTAAGTCGCTTATAGCAATCAAGACCTAATTCGTAATCTATACATTCACATGTGACATATTTACAATTTACACAACGATAATTACTTCAAATGCATAATAACTCACAATTCTACAATTAAATCATATCAAAAAATAAGAAAATAACAGTTACTGATTTGAAAAGCTCGTCTTCTTCATTAATTGGGAGGGCTTTTTGTTTTTGATGATGACTATCATCGTGATTATTGATGGGGCATTATGGTGATAGGTACGATTGGTGATGGTGGTTAACGGTGGGGGTCGGCGGTGAAGGCTGTGGTGAAGGCGGTGGTGGTCAGGGTTTAATTTAGTAACAATTACTTGAAATCTGAGTGTAATCGGATCTAAACAAATCTTCTTCATCACTAATTTCTATTTTCACTGGTTGAATTTCATCTAAATTGGCATCTTCATTCGTATTTATTGAATTTTGATTGACGTGGTTTATTGTTTTGATTCACGGATGAGGTGATTTACTCTTTGATTGAAGGTTATTTACTGCGTTTATTGCGGTGGCAGTTGGTGGTTGAACGACAGTGATATGCGGTTGTTATGATCGAAGATGCTTATGTGATTGGGTTGTTGAAGGTAGATATGATCGGAGAAGAAGCGTCTTTTCACCTCCAATTATGAGGTATGTGTGTTTTTTTTGCTTTTATAGTATTTGTGAAGATTGTATATTCCAAAAATACCCTTGTTAGTATATCGTTAGTGTAAACGGCGGATTAATTTAACCCATTAGATCTAAAAAAATAAGGGGTTAATGGAAGGCTAAGATCATTTCTTTCTTTCTCACAAAAATTAACCTTCTCACTTGAACGCGCCCCTATATATATATATATATATATATATATATATATATATATATATATATATATATATATATATATATATATATATATATATATATATAGGGTGAGGTTCTTTTCAGAACCAAATAAATGTACAGAACTGCGAGAACCATCATCAACCAATCAAATTTTTTTAGATATTTATTTTTATTCTTTAATTCAAAAGGGCATAATTGTAATATTACATTTTTTTCTTTTTGAATTTTTAAAATAAAAAACATTTTTTTTATTTCCTAAATCTTAGGAATTATTTTTATTTTATTTTTTTCCAGCTTGCATGTTTCAATAAGGTAATGTGCATATATTTTTTTAAAATAATGTAAATTTACATGTGTTTTTAATTTTTAATTGCTTAAAAAAAGTAGTTTACATATATTGTATACAAATGCATGAAATGACAAAAAAAATAGTTTACATATATTGTATACAAGTCAAAACAAAAACATTATACGCACAATTAAAGATCATGTCATATACAATTCAAATACAAATTTCTAAAAATAAAGAATAAATGAAAGTTTCGTTGATGTAAACGTGTCTACTAATCTTTAACACAACCTAATTTGGTGTTGTCGTATATGCACATGTATTTTCCCTCATTAGACACTCTCGATTTCTTTGTGTGTATATGTGCATTTGAGTTCGTCCATATGCCTTTAAGTATACGTACTCAAGTTATTTCGTGTGCACTTGTATCTACTCCATGCACTTGTGTCTTCACTCTTTATATCGTTATCATAACTATCTAGTCGCTAGAAAGTATATACAAAACACATGTGCACTCTTCATATTACTCATCATACTTACTCGTACCTGTAACCAAAAAACAATTAATAAACAAATTATTTAATTATATCAACTAACAAAACACGTATGCATAATTTTTTTCTATATCAAATGATGCAAAAGAATTCAATCAAAAAAATTAGTGTTACATATATATGCATAATCTAACAAAACACACATGCATACTCACTAGCAATTATAACCAAATACAGATGCATGCCGCCATTGTCAACAACGAATTAAAGTAATTTTTCAACAAACGAATTAAATAAACGCCATAAGTAATCTTACATCCTTAAATAAGTACAACAAATAACATAACAATAATTGTCAATTATTACGAATCAATAAAAGTTAAAACACCATCAATAGTAATCACATCCACTAAAAAAATGGCAGTCACCTCCGCTAAAAAAAATTAAAAAATTACGCACATAAAAAAACCTAAACAAACATGATAGTTGAGTAAAATTATATAAAAGACTAACAACAAATTACAACCAAGCCATGACAAAAACAGAAATACCAATTTATTCTTAAAGAAAAATATATAAAATATATGCACTAAACAAATAAATTCAAATATGAACATGATTTTGATTAAAGTACGTGTACATGACTTTAATAAATTATTTGAATACGAATCTCAAATTATGGATCTTTTTTCTTCCCCAAATAATGCGGGTGAAAACAAAAACAAAAATACGAGCATGACTTGATATTATGTGACACACCGTAAAATTCAGATTTCTCCTTTTCCTTAAGTAAAATTATGTACCGCAAAATTTGCAAAATTTACCGTTAATCTCAAAAGAAAGTTATTCAATGAACGACATGCATTTCTTCGTGTTATAGAAAGTCTAAATAGCACGCGAATATCACTATTATTGCTTTTGCATCTAAAAATATATTTTAGAACTTGTAGCGATAAAACCATATTTATTTCACATTTGATGAAACAAAATCATCTACTTATATTATTTTTATGAAATTGCCTATACTTAAACAAATACTCCTGCCCACGTTAATATCCAAAGTTCTTCTTCATAAAGACTCCATCTTGGTACACTGTCCATCTCAAAAATTTGATATGTAAATTAAAAGATATGGCAACATGTGACCAAATTCAAAATATGTAAACTAAAACACCATCATGTATATTTCTTACATGACTACCCTACCTATTCTTTCCTTTTTCAAACTCCACATGCCAAGTTACGTTTCAATATCTGATTCAAGATTTAAAAGTCAAGAATAGTAGGTATTCCCAATAGTATTAGGAAGTACCAATGATAACCAATAGTATTAGAAACTATCACTATTGTCCAATAGTGTGTGTAATATCACTTCACATGCATTTGAAAGTTCTAGTAACCAAGCTAGTATTTTGGGTATAAATAAGAACCATGCATGTACACTTCTAGCACAACTAAATTTTGAAAACAAGAAGTAAACAATATGGTTGGAGTTAGGGTTTTTCGTTGTGTTCAAGAGCCTAGAGACGCCGAGTTTAAAAGCGATAGTAACCAAGGGTGGTTCGAGCTCTTAACACCATCACCTTCCTCATCGTCTAGCAAGCTTGGACCTCGATAAGGCGCCCTCGTAACTTAACGTTTATCATCATTGTATCATTTACCTTGTAGTCTAACGAATCTCAGCTATTTATGGCAAGTACACGACCCATGCATGGTCCTTATATTCGTGTACATTCCAAGCCTCTCTACATAACATACATGCAATATTGATGTGTAGAAACAACTAGTGTAAACCACGCCGTTTGTAAGAACGATTAACGAACCAAGAGATTTTATAAAAACTCTAAACATATACGTGATTATAAACGTTGTCTCATAATGGGACGTATGGATACAAGGGTTATACGAAAAATTGCATAGGAACCTTACATGGTGACCTTGGTACGTCACATTGGGCTTAACTAGTTGACATATGACAAGCCACAGTGAGCCATTGGCTCACTGTTGGAACGCCATAGCCCTAAAGAACCCGAGCAAAGTGTGCTCGTTGGTTCGTACCAAGACTCCGTAATGCTTGACAACTAGTTGCTACACGAGACGCACCCCAATGCATGCCTACAAGCCATAATAGGCAGCTGCCTTGTCGCAACTGTTGGGCTGCAAAGGACATAGCAACGGCCTTGTGCCTTGAATAATTATCGACCTCGTGGCTAAGCATTTGAGTCGGGATCATGCGGGTTAAATAGAAGAACTAGTTGTGAGTTACTTGTGGGGAAGAAGAAACCATAACAGTAGTGCCAAACCCACTGTTGGGCTCGACAGAAAACAGGAAAAAGAAACAAGGAGTAGGCCATGTGTTTTTTGTATTATATAGAAATAATGCATGGGATAATTTCTAAAACTTGCATGCATTTTCACTTTGACAAAAGATGTATTAAAACATGCAAGGTTTTCTATTTCGAGTCCTTTGGGTCGTTCCATGCCGAGACCCAACGAGTCGATACACTAGCAACGAAACAATACTATTACGAAAAGGTAGAAAAGTTATAAACGAAGATTTTTGATGAACTAAGAATAATAACAACGAATTTAAATTATAAACGTGTAAACGAATTTAACACGGGTTTTATATAAACTCTTTGACACTAAAGATATTTAAAAGCTTGACCGGGTTTAAAACGTAAAAGTAATGGGATTAAGGGTGTAGAAAATTTAAATATATAGAGTTAAACATTCGATAAATACTATTTTAGGAAATTAAGGGATTACATGTGATAATATGGAAACTAAAGGGGTTAATTGTGTAATTTACTAAAAGTAGAAAATAGAGAAACTTAAACTTGTTATTTTGAAATATTTAAGGATATTAGACATAAATAAATCATTTTTATAAATTAATTAAACAAAGAAAACGAACTAAAAAATATAAAATCTGGCAAGATTACGAATTTATTTAACGACTATAGTATAGACAAGATCCCAAAGATAGGTAAATATAAGTTACAACGTATAATTTTATAAACTTATAGGTGTAAAGTCGTGTACCATCCCTATAGCCAATCTATTTAAATAACATTTTGAAAACATAAAACGTTATCTCATAAACGACAATGCCTTTTATGACCCATTTGAATAATTCATTTCATACATTGAGTTTTAGAATATAAACTCAGATTTGTCATATTTACTTAGGTATTTGACCAAGTTACTATTTGACGTGCATTGATCCATTATCAACTTCGGACGATTAACTGACAAGGTGAGTTTCCATAGCCCCTACTCTACTATTTTCGGGGTGAGATCATTGCTTATTTTAAACATGTGAACACAAGTACAAGTACTCATTTATGATTGGTCTAAGTCCCGATTTAACCCAAGTTGCTATTTGCCCGATTTATCATGAACCATTAATTACTTGTAAGCGTGAATGTTATGGATAGATCTATCGGGATTGACGTCACTGTTCGTCTTGGACTGACATTAGTCAAGCGAATACAGTTTCATTTGAGTCAGATTACGGGTGTCCCAGGTTAGACACCTGCAAGGGCATTCATTCATTGTTGGTATATGTTAACGCTTCGGTGTCATGAGCTTAGACAATAGTAATGCAAGTTATATGACTTTGTATCTGTTATATTGTCATATGTGGATAAAATCTTGTGGTTCATAAACATTAAATATTTCTGCTTAAACCAAACCTATGGACTCACCAACTTTATGTTGACACTTTAGCAATGTTTTCTCAGGTATTAAGAACGAAGATGCTATGTGAAGTCTCATGCATTGCAGTCATTTCCAGTGATTAAAGATCATTTGTACTAATTAAAAACAATGTCGTATTACCTATTTTTATGCTTCCGCAGAATGTTTAAACTATTTATTATTCCCTAATACAAGTGATCGATTTTCTTAAACGTCCCATATAGAGGTCGTTCTGTATTGCTTAGAAGCATGATATTCATGAAGTCACACGCCCTCGATTTCCATTATACTCTGATATTTTGGGGGTGTGACAAAAATCAAATTCGACCTCCCGGTTTTCCTCCCGTTCAACAAAACCAAGGAAATAACCAAAACCGTTACAACCAAAACCGGGGGAATAATTACAACCAAGGCTAAATTTATCGACCACCGGTTCACCAAGCTCAACCTTACCAAGCTCCAGCTCCGCAAACACAATGTGTGACAAAGAACGATTTTGAAAGCTATGTCAAAGCTAATGATGCAGTGATGAGTATGGGTTTTCATGTGTATTAAACAACTTACTATGGTATTTTAAAAAATGCCTATATCCTTATTTCTATGTCTAGGTCTTTGCGAATGTCGAACTCAGATGAGTTGAGAGACACACCGATAACACCACCCTGATACCTCCCAGACATCCCGACACACTCCCCCAGGTGTATCACAGGAGACGTCCTACTCTCGGATTACTTATTTTGCCATCTGTATTACCATTTCCCCCAACTATCAGACGTACCGCTCGTATGTCTGTTTTACCCATTGAGCCAAACCTTGCTGAACGTGCCAGGATTTCTGCTGTTAACCTTGATGATTATCAACTTGATCCTGTTACTCCACCACCCTCACCTTCATCCCCCATTTTCTCGATGGCTGCTTACACAGCGGTCTGATTAGCTGAATAAAGGGACCCACCCGGATGAGAAGAAGCTCTAACTGCCTACGGGACGGAAACTGGTTAGAGTTCGGTGCCTGTTCCTGAGACAGTCTTGACCGTATGCCGACGCGCCTTAGAGGACAGTTGCATACCATTCTCGAGGACATGGACCGTTACCCAAATGCCTGTTTGGAGGAGTTAGAAGCCTTCATGACACTGTGGGATGTGAAGCCCCGAGTTGAGGAAAGTTCGTTGGAGACGCTATCTGTGGACGAACTGATTACTCAACTTAGACAAGTGTGTGAGGATGCGGAGGATCGTGCTAGTAATGCTCAGGAGGAAGCACGACAGAAGAGGAAGGAGGCACTCGAGGAAGTGGTCCAGCGAATCTACCGTAACAACAACTAGTTTTATTTCTGTCTTTTGTACAACCACTAAGCTATGGGTTTGTCACGGCTAGTGAACTCTTGTATTCCCTTACTCTTCGGAATGAGTATCGTGTTTGCGAATAATAACAGTATTGATTTCAAAAGACATGCCATTTGTAGTACCGTGACTATCTTTACGCATATAATTTTCATACATGTCATAACTGTCATTTCTATTGTCCCTCTTATAGAAAATGGCACCCGAACGACGCCCAAATATATCTGCCAAATAACCCCTCCAGTCAACCGTTTGACCAGACAAAAACAAACGTGGACATCAACTTGTATTGGCGTGCATCTCAGATGCTCGACCAGCTCATTGCCACAAGAGTAGCTGAAGCACTCGCAGCTGCCGCTGTGACTCATGCTGCAAGCACTCAAGAAGAGACCAACCTAGGATCCAACTCTTCCCAGAATAAGGCATGCAACTACAAAGAATTCTGTGCAGTCATGCATGAAAACTTCCGTGGTACTGAAGGTGATGTAGGCTTAACCCGATGGTTTGAGAAACTAGAATCTCAATTTGGGATTAGCAACGTTGCAGAAGGTGACAGAGTTAAGTTTGCTTCTAGCACACTACTAGATAGTGCTTTAACTTGGTGGAACGTGTACGTTCGTTCTGTTACTCTCGATACCGCTCATGCAACACCTTGGAGTGATTTCAAGGCTATGTTCATCCGGAAGTACTGTCCTTGAAATGAAGTCAATCAAATGAAAAATGAACTGTGGAATTTAAAGGTGATTAAGGCACAAAACCTTACGTACAATCAACGTTTCAAGAACTCATCTCTTATCCCTAAATGGATCCACCAACACCGAACGGTTGTTGGAACGATACTTAAAGGTCTACCTTTAAACATCTAAGGTAATGTAACCTCATCCAACTGTAGATTTGCATGAAGCGATGAAATGGCTGAAGGGTTGATGTACAAGTGTCAAGGGTAGGAGAAAAACTCTGGTGACAAGGCAAAAATGAAACGGGGGTAACCACTACTAACATACAAAACCCCAACATCCAATAGTAATCTCAATCTTGAACAATGCGATCTAGAGACTCAAGGGTGTTTTATAGCTGGGTAAGGTTCTTACGTTGGCAAATTACCTTTACTGCGGGATAGTGGGTCGAAACACCACACTAACGTATGCTCTCCTACTTGTCACAACTGTGGAAGGGCAGGACATAAAGTGAAAGACTGCCAAGCCCTACCAATGTACCGCAAAGCCAAAGAGGGACCCGGGAAGCCAAGGAGGCATGGGAAGTGATGTTACTTGGTTTGGACTGTGGCGATGAAAAGGGACATTACAAGAAATAGGTGCGCAATAATAGAGGTCAAGCCGTGGGAACCAATATTATGAGGCACCAACAAAACTCCTCAAAACCAATTAAGTGGCCAGATATCAAGGAAAACCCTAAGGGAAATAACCAAGCATCAACCAGCACTCAAGGAGGACGCAGAGCACCTGGTAAAGTATAAAGCCTATGTGATGAGGCTGCTGTGAAAGAAGCTACAATGTGGTGTGAATGGTACGTTCCTGATCAATAATGTTTATGCTTCGGTGCTATTTGATACTGGTGCGGATAGAAGCTTTGTGTCATATGCTTTCAGTAAATATATAGACATCCCTCCTACAACTCTAGATACTAATTATAGTGTGGAGCTAGCCGACAGAAAGTCGCTAACCACAAATACTATTTTAAGAGGGTATACCCTTAACTTGCAAAATCACCTGTTCAAAATTAACTTACTCCCTATAGAACTAGGAAGTTTTGACGTCATCGTCGGAATGGATTGGATGGCCGAACATCGCGCTGAGGTTGTGTGTTATGAGAAGTACATTCGTGTTCCGTATGGAAATGATATGCCGATCGTACAAGGCCAAAGAAGCGGAGCTAAAAATAAGTCCAGACTAGAAGTCATCTCGAGCATCAGGACGCAAGGGTACATCGACAAAGGATGTCAAGTGTTCTTAGTTTAAATGATGAAGAAAGAGGAAACTGAGGCATCCGAAAAATGAATAGAAGACGTGCCTGTTGTCAGAGACTTTCTGGAAGTATTTCCTGAAGATTTGCCAGGATTACCCCCGACGCGCCAAGTAGAATTTCACGTCGAGTTAATACCCGGAGCTGCACCTGTTGCACACGCACCCTATCGTCTTGCACCTGCGGAGATGAAAGAACTAGCCGAGCAGCTAAAGACTTGTCTGACAAAGTTTTTTAAGACAAGTTCCTCTCCGTGGGGAAGGCACCAATCTTATTTGTAAAAAAAAGATGGATTTTCGAAGGTGTATCGACTATCTTGTAGTTGAACAAACTTACAGATTGAAAATAATCGTTATCCTTACCAAAGGATCTATTACTTTATTCGATCAGTTGAAGGATCCAGCATCTACTTCATAAAATTGACTTAGGTCTGGTTATCATCAGTTAAGGGTTAGAGAAGAAGATATTCCCAAGACTGCTTTCAGAACACGATACGGACACTATGAGTTCCAAGTTATGCCTTTTGGGTTGACCAACGCACCTGCGGTATTCATGGACCTCATGAACTGTGTGTGCAAACCATGCTTGGACAAGTTTGTGATTGTGTTCATTGACGATATTCTCATATACACCGTGACGAGAAAGAACACGAAGAACACCTGATGACTCTTTTAGAGTTGGTGAAGAGGAAGATACTATATGCCAAATTTTCAAGTGCGATATTTTAGATCCATACAGTGGTAGTTCCTTGGATACGTGATCGATAGCAGTGGTATTCACGTAGACCCAACTAAGATTGAGGCTGTTAAGAATTGGGCATCTCCAACTACTCCTTCGGAGATTCGCTAGTTCTTAGGTCTTACAAGTTACTATAGGAGATTCATTGAAGGATTCTCCAAAATAGTTAAACCTATGACGGAACTAACGTAGAAGGATAGAAAGTTTGATTGGGGTGAAGAGCAAGAGACGGCTTTTCAATTGCTGAAACAGAAACTATGTGTTACACCTATTTTAGCACTACTAGAAGGCAGTGATGACTTTGTGGTGTACTGTGATGCATCCATAAAAGGGTTAGGTACAGTACTAATGCAAAGGATGAAGGTTATTGCATACGCTTTCAGATAACTAAAGATCCACGAGAAGAACCACACCACTCATGATCTAGAGTTAGGAGCGGTAGTGTTCGCCCTGAAGATTTGGAGACACTATTTATATGGCACAAAATGTGTGGTATTCACTGATCATAAGAGCCTACAACATATCTTAAACCAAAAAGAACTCAATATGAGGCAACGCCGATGGATAGAGCTCCTAAGTTATTACGATTGCGAAATTCGTTACCACCCGGGGAAAGCAAATGTTGTAGCAGATGCTTTGAGTCGGAAGGAAAGGGTCAAACCGTTACGAGTAAAAGCCTTGGTTATGACCATTGGCTTGGACCTTCTGTCACGAATCCTTGAGGCTCAGAATGAAGCAGTAAGATTGGAAAACATTTGAAGCAGAAGATATTGGTGGCATGCTAAAGAAGTTAGAAGCCCGCGCTGATGGAACATTATGTCTTGGATATAGGAAGTGGGCTACCACGTGTTATGGTGAACTCAAGAACTTTGATTATGCACGTCGTGCTTAGTCAAAGTATTCTATTCATCCAGGATCCGACAAGATGTACCATGACATGAAGATGTTATATTGGTGGCCAAACATGAAGGCTGACATCGCCACATATGTCAGCAAATGCCTGACTTGTGCCAAGGTCAAGGCCGAGCACCAGAAGCCCTCCGGTTTACTGGTCCAACCCGATGCACCAGAATGGAAGTGGGATAAGATAACAATGGATTTCGTCACCAAGCTGCCCAGAACGGCAGCAAGATTCGATACGATTTGGGTCATTGTTGATCGTCTCACCAAGTCTGCTCATTTCTTGCCAATGAAGGAGACTGATTCGACAGAGAAACTGGCGAGACTTTGTTAGGAAAATATTGTAAACGGACTTAATACTGTTAGTATTAAAGTTAAGTCTGTTAGATATAGTTAGTACTGAAAAGAATAGTTAGTACTGTTAGTTATAGAAGTTAAGTCTGGTAGAGCAAGTTAAGTCTGCCAGCATTAACTTAAGTCTGTCAGTATTAAAGTTAATACTGCTGGAT
>BQNB010103065.1:0-24111 GCA_026074375.1 Tanacetum coccineum | reverse complement strand
TTCGGTTCCAGACTCGAGAACCGTGGTTCCAAACCGAACCGAACCAAGAACCGATATTTGAAATATTGAGGAACTAAGAACCGAATCGCGGTTCTAAAATTCGGTTCTGGTTGGGTCGGTTCCGGTTCGGTTCGGAACTGCGGTTCTCGGTACATATGCTCACCCCTAACATGACATATGCACAATAAGTAAAGTGAGATCACATCACACAGTGAAATATACAACTGAATTAAAATTAACAATGGTGTAGCTAAATCGACATTCATTCATAATAAATTTGATTACAGACATGACATAATCCATCCATTCCATACATAATCTGGAAAAACATACATGATCGGTTCAGATACAAAATGATCCCTACCATTAGGTTACAAGATAAAGAATATACAACCTAGAGCCTTACTAGCCGGGAGTTACCCGTAATACTTAGTAGGTTATATACAAAATAGCTAAACATATGGTACAATCTAAGAAGAACTATCAGCCTCCTCTGGTACTTTAGGTTGTGCTGGACCTTCAGCGGGTTCCTGCTGACCCTGCAGTGCTATCACATGTGTCTGCAGTGTACTCACCAGTCTCTGTGTCTCTATAAGCGGTGCTTGTCGAGCGCGGTCTGCTGCTCGCAAAGCTGTAATCTCTGTATGCTGACCTAACACTGTAATACGCAGTGCCATAACCTCAGAACGGGCATCGTCACTAGCTGCCATAGATCGTCCCCAGGCCTCACGGGAAAGTCTAGCCACTCTTTCCATGAGTAAAGCAATGTAAGCATGGGAGCGTCTATCCCTCTGTAGTAAGTTGAGCCGACCGCTCAACACTACTCTAGCATCATGTTCCTCATCCAGTCTCCCATAAATCTTATCTGTCTCTTACCTAACCATAGTGGCAAACTCTGTTATCTGTCGACCTAACTCTGTGTCATCAATCGCTGGTGCCCGTAGCATGCCTACAAGCATCTCATCCCAAGTGTCTATAATCCCATAACCAACATCTCTCTCTAGATCACGCCTAATCTCCGCATCCAAAGTAGCAACAAAACCATAGTCTGTCCTAAAACCTCCAGTAGGTCTAGGTGCAGATGAGCTCTCTTCGACCTCATATTTGGGACCCTGAGCAATACACAACCTCTTTCGAGGTGGTAAATAAACCTCGGGCATGTCTGATCTACGATCAGTAGAGGGTAGGAGCAAAGGTGGTGATGGTGTAGGTAACAGTATAGGTAGAAGTGGTGGTGTCCCTAATGGTGGTGCTAAGGTATAGGTGGATGGTGCAACAACCATCATCATGGCCATAGGTGCCCTGGTATGTGAGAGTATGATAGGTGGTGGTAGTGGTAATGAATGAGAAGCGGATGGTGACTCGACCCTCTGCCAGATCATAGCAGCTCTGAATCCTAACAGATAAGTAGGACTGGCAGGTAGTAGTGGAGGTGATATAGGTAAGGGTGGTGATATTGGCAGTGGTGGAGATGGTATCTGTGGTAGTGGTGATGATAGTGGAGTAAGTGGAGATGGTGGTGGGGTAGGTATGGTAAGAAATCTCTCAACCTCTTCCTCATAGAGGAATGGTACAGGTGCCTGAGCTGGGATGGATATCCTAGCTATAGTACGATGTACTGGTGTTGGGTGCTCCTCCTCATCGTCCTTGTCCTCGTCCTCATCATTAGCCTCATCTCCAAAGGGCTCCTCCTCCTCCTCCTCATCATCTCTATCAGTGGGATAATCAGCTGGATCCTCCTTAGGATCCTCATCGTCATCCTCCTCCGGATCAGACTCAGGAATATACCCTGGTGAATCGGCAGTGGGTGAGACAGTAGCAGGTAGTGGCTAATCCTCAGCTGGGAGTACATCATCCTACGGTGGCATAAACTTTGAGTATACCGGCTCAGGAACAAACTTTGGTAGGGGTGGTGCCTGCTCTGGCTCCTTCGGGCCATGCACATAATCCGGTGATGGTAGAGCCTAAAAAGCGACCACCACGTATGCATATGGATCATCTGGCATCATGGGTGGTCCATCGACTCTCAGAGATCCTATGTCTGATAAACCCTTAAATGGATTGGATACCGCCGTGTAGGTGACTGTGGAATCCTCCAAATCCGACATGACAAAATCTAAAAATCAAAAGTAGCTTATATAAGTATTAATATAAGACTCTTATCGTAATATACATACTATATTATAAACACATATATCAATTATGAATGCATCTAGTATAACCAACTATTGCAACTACTAGTGTATGTGTGACCCGTGGAAATCCTTTGTATGAATGCAATGTTTGAAAACGGTTATAGTCCAGCAAAACATTTGACCTGGTTCTCTATAACCTTGGCTCTTGATACCAATCTGTAACACCCTCAAATTGGGTCGCAGCGGAATATGGGTTGAGGGTGGTACTTCATAGATCAATAGCACAAGATATATATAAGAACGACCATTTAAAAGTTGTTTAAAATTGATACATTGGATTTAACAAATTATTTCAACCAAATTGTTTGCTACAAAAGCCCACAGCTTCACTTGTCATTATGTTGTTTCAAAATATCAAAAGATTCTAGACCATACTAAATATCCAAAAAATGTAATGCGACCAAGATCTTTAATGCATGACATCCAAAACATACTCAACAATGTATCCCTTTTGGGCAAAAACCGCATGTCCGTATTGACCGCACTAAAAAACATGCTTTAAAAATGTCAACATATAATGTTGGTGAATGTATAGGTGTGTAAGTTGTAATAATGCGGACCGGACCCACGCCCGCAAGATTTCCCCACCCCCCCCCCCATGATAATGCAACAGATGCAAACATCATAAAAATGTGCATAAAAACGTTTCCAAAGCTCATGACCACTAGAAGCTCGAACATAAATGATTGCAAAATAAATTAATTGGCCCCCACATTTTATAGTTGCCCCGTGATGATGTTCTAGAAACACCGCAAACAAAATCCCAAGTAGTCCGACATGGTATACGTGTCCTGGTCGCGGCAAACCTGACACAGTGAGCATGGACACTGACCTGGACAGGGAGTCAATTCCTACATATAGTTCTAGTTATAAACATTTAACATCTGTCGCGCCTCAATAACAGGGTAATATGTGCTAGTCCATTGATAATGAATGGGTAGCGAAATATGGTTTCATTTGCTGGACTTAGGCAAACACAACGTAATCCATGTCAAATAGTACACAACTACCTTACAGAGATATAACTCCTTGACTTGCGGTCAAAATTTTTAAAACATGCATATGTTTCACTTCATTCGTATTCTTCTCAATTCTCAAACACCTACTCTCTTCCCTCAATCCTTTTCTCCAAACCCGCTTCTCATCATCAACCCATACGCGACACACCCTACCGCCCGCAAAAATTAATAAATTCATTATAAATGTCAAAACGTGAGGCTATTAACTAAACTCACCTTGAGTGAGTAGAGACACAAGTATATTCACGTAGGCCGCGGCTGCACATAGAAAATTCGGTCGTATGAAAAAACACTCGCCTCGTCCCACACGCCCGAATTGCAACCACCAAACTACCTACATATAATTATATTAGTGTTACGTGATGTAGTTACAACTACGTGCTTAGGAATCACAAAGGCGACCCATATAGTAATTTCCTATCTAGCTCTCACACCACATTCTCATTTCCTTTGTGAAAACAAATAACATCAAGATACACCGTATCTCTCAAAATTACATTCTTTTCGAGCCCCCCAGCTGTTGCAGACCATTTCGTCCCTATACCTCCCCATATCCTAACTGAATCCCAATATCTAAACCTCTTGATAGCTGTATCCTCACTATTTTATAATATCTCCCCATGTTGTAACAACCGAAGCGAACAAAGCGCACAATCAAGATCAAACACCGAAAGAAGCGCCAAGCAACATCACACATCAAACAACGAAACTACAATCATACATTCACAACAACACAAAAATAAACATTTCACATCAAAACAACAACCGCAAAGCCCGAAGAAAGTCTATTCACAACACCATCACACACCAATTTCAATCCCCATTTCACACCATATTCCTATCACAATACAAATATTCATCATCAAATTCAAAAACACACATCAAAAAACCCAACAAACAACAAACATTCATCATTCACACAAGCACATAACGATCAACATTCACACCGAAAAACGAAATGTTTCACAAATCCACAAACATTCATACATCAACATCATCCTTCTTGTGTTTCCAATCAAATTCACAATCACATAATTTGGACAACATCAAATCAACAACATTCACCAATCACACAATTTTCATCACACAAACACTCACACAAAAAAAGCAGAAACAATTTCAAGACATCAAGAGCTCGATGATGTTCTAACCCGCAACATCCCAAGTCCGACATGGTATACGTCCGTTGTCCGGCAAACCGGCACAGTGAGCATGACTCACCTGGACAGGGATGTCAATCCTAAATAGATCTATTTATAACATTCGCGCTCATAACAGTAATTGGCAGTTCATGATAATGGGCTCAAATATGGTTATTGCTACTTAGGCAAACACGTAATCATGATAAAATGTACACTTGCGTCAAATTTTTAAAACATGCATATGTTTCTCACCCCAAAAATTATAAATCATTATAAATGTAAAACGTGAGGCTATGAACTCACCTTGAGTGAGAAGATAACAAGTATATCACAGAAAATGCGTCGGTTAAACACCCGAATGCAACCTAATTAATTATAGGTCGTATGAGTACTAAGTGCTTTGAATAACTAAGACCATATATAATTCTATATAGATATATCACCATCTAATTTCATTTGTGAAATCATATTTATAAAGTTAAAACGTTTATAGATATTTCTTTAGTAAAAATGGCGTAACTTTCTTGTTTCAAGCCCGTTTTGAATGTTCTTTACGTCTTCGCTCTTGTATTAATATGATGTATCAAAATATTATATTTTCATATTTTGAGTCTATTGGTGAACAGTACTTTTACTGTTCATATGCTTTATAAAATTAATCGTCGTAAACTCGTAAAAGTCGTATCTTATTTGTTTTAACTCCGATTTTAGTGATTCTTTCGAGCACGTCTTTGTAATTAAAAGTTATATCTAATTATGATATTTTCAAAATAAAAATACCTGATGTGAATAGTAACTTTTATAAAACACTTTTTAATACTAAATCTTGCGAATTACGTATCTCCTTCGTTATAGCTCAGTTTTTCAAGTTTCTTACATATCCGGAATCCTAATGAGATGAAGTATTTTATAAAAATATAAAATAAATAAGTTATTTTTTGAATTTGATCAGACCCTTATGATATTTTTGTTAAAAATATGTTTAAACTTATTTTTGTAACTTTTTAGTTAAGTACACTTGTTACAAGTCCTTTACAACACTTAACTCCACATGTCTTACATACTTAGGGTCTTTAGTCCATGATTTATCTAAAGATTTTCCAAGATAACAAGATAAACAAGTCCTTATATCACTTTTACTTATAGACTTATTAAGTAACTCTTTAAAACATCTAGTTTATAAATACACTTTTTATACATAAACCTTGCTTATATAATGTATATACTTCCATTCTCATATGTTCTTAACATCAATATAGCACATGACAAAGTATATCATACCATGATCACAAGTAAAAATCCATTTTACATGTAAAGAAGTTTCCTAGATGGTGATTAACTACATAGCCATTATATACACATAAAATCATGAATGTAAAGAGATTAAGGTTTTTAGATACCCTTAGTATGAAGTATGGTGATGAACAACAATGTCTAAACCCTTGTTTAGCAAACAAACCCTAGCTTCCAAGTCTTAGAAAACCCTAATCCAAAGAAAACCCTAATCTTGATCCTTGCTTGTTTAAACCCTTTAAACTCTAAACTAAACCTTCAAACCTTATTGGTATAGCTTAGATATGTTGTAGGAACACTTGTATATGTTGTAAATAAATTTTGTATGGATTATTTAGGGTTTTGATGTTTGGCCATAGGATAGGGAGAGAAAACAAGAGAAATGAGTGAAGTTTTTCTTATAGAAATGAAGTGTGTGAAGTTACTTGCATAGTATGCCTTTTATAGCAAGTCCTAACTAGCTAATGGTTACATTAACTTATTTCTATGCTTGGTCAAGAGGGAGGAATCCACAGGATTAGAAATAGACAATGTTACTTTTATTGACTTTATGTTTTAATGAAAGATATGTTATACAAGATTGAGTTGGTGATTTGTAAGCTCAATGTCTCTTAGAGACATATATGGTGTCCGAAAATTTGGGGAGGGGGGAGGTACAAGTTGATTTTCTTGATATTTTGTTGATATGATACATTACTTGAAGTTAAATGAAATATAGATTAAATATAATGCATAGCTTGAAATGTATAGGTTTAGGTTTAATTCTTTTATGATAAATTCATCCAATGTGATAACAAGGGTGATGTTTTAATAAAACTGTAAGCATTGGGTATAAAAATAAGTATTTGTTGAAGCGTAGATAAGTTTTGGTGGTTCCGGTATGCCTAAACGTATTTTATCGCGAAACGTAAACACTTTACGTAACCAATAAAAATAAAATGTACAAAGTTAATAATTATCCTCCAAATAATTACTTAACACTTGCTTGATGTAAACATTTAATTGTTAGATGCCCATTTACGTTGAATGATCATTTTTAGTTTACATGATTTAACTTAACACTAAAAAAATTAAAAGCAAACGCGTACAAGACTAAAAATAAATAGTGAAATAAATAACGTACGTACATTGACCTAAAACACAGGGTGTTATAACCTGAGACATAATTCATTTTGTATTTAGATTATGCATGATAAGTAAAATAGACACACTAACTTTGGGATAAGGAGATTGGAAGAAATCGATACGAATATTTACTATTAAGCATATACAACAATATCTTACCACCAAGAATCATGTATAACAATATTGCGGTGAAAGAATTTCTTTTCGAAAACATCACACAAAACATTTATATCGATTTCTCCCCCCGTCCTCACCCCAACATTAGCATGTTCACTTAACATACACTAAACAAACTATATACAAAAATGAAGAATGCCTCAATAGTTAGAAACATGGTTATTATGCATTGGCTCAAATATTAGATTGGCTACAAAAGCTGGTTGCATTTTATGGCCCCTGGATTTTGCAACTTATGTTGCAGACATAAGAGCTATAAGGATTCTTTTAGCCATAGTCGCGTACTGTGACTATGAGATTTGGCAAATGAATGTTTAAACCGTTTTCTTAAATGGGCACCTAAGCGAGGACATATATATGGTGCAACATGAGAGGTTTAAGGATCCAAAACATCTCAGAAAAGTATGCAAGCTACAACGATCTATTTATGGATTAAAACAAGCATCTAGAAGTTGGAATAAGAGATTTGATGAGGAAATAAAAAATGTTGGTTTTACTCAAAATCCTGATGAGCCATATGTATATCTTAAAGCTAGTGGGAGTAATGTTGCATTCCTAGTCTTGTATTTCGATGACATGTTATTAATGGGAAATAGCATTCCAATGCTACAAGATGTAAAATCTTGGCTTGATAAATGTTTTTCTATGTCACACCCTGCTAAAGCGGAAACACGAGGTGCGACATA
Source organism: Tanacetum coccineum (assembly GCA_026074375.1). Lineage (NCBI taxonomy): Eukaryota > Viridiplantae > Streptophyta > Magnoliopsida > Asterales > Asteraceae > Tanacetum > Tanacetum coccineum. Next base: position 16,474 of record BQNB010103065.1, on the reverse strand, counting down.
TTAATAAGCATCACAAAAGATGATAGATAAAACACCATACATGATTTGATTAAAATATAATTTATCCGAATTACAATAATCCCGAACAAAACTTTAAGAAGTACACGATACATGAAATTTGGTCTTTCATCCGAACATGACACTTCCAAAAGACGCGAGTTTTCCATAGACCATGACATTTATTTAAATGTCTAAATGTTGAGTACTAATTTTCCACTTCCAAAAGGTCACCTGAAAAGCATGATAAAAGCGGTCAACTATTAAAAATAGTTGGTGAGCTCATAGGATTATGTATACAAAAGTATAGTTTTAAAAGTGTTGATGTCCAATAATTGTTTTCAAATCAATATCAAGTTGCCAAAATAAGTCCAGAACTCAAAATGACTCAAGTTTCCAAAGACAATTCACGTTACCTAAAGTAATGTAACACAATATACCAAATCTCCAAAGACAATTCCCGTTACCTAAAGTAACGTAACCCAAATCAAATCAATATATATGTATGCTATTGTGTTTAAGCGAGACCACTACTTAATCGTATTCAGCCGCCCAGTCTAAATATCCAAACAAGTTTCAATTGTATAGTTTTGCTCTAACACCTAGTACTATGCACCCTTGTGCAGAAAGTGAGGAGTGGATAATCTCCTAATAGAGCTATCGATAAGTACTCACGTCTCAATCCCGTCGTAGTGGGAATACTGAGCTAAAAATAGTGGGCTACGTTTTCGGCTCTAAACTAGCAATACATATCAAGTTTTTAAGTTCAACGCGTTTTCAAAGTTCAATGAGTTTAAATGTTCAACAAATTCAAGTACGTTTCAAATTCAAGTATGCTCAAAAGTTTAAATACATAAAATTACAAGCATAGAAATTTAAATAAAAGACATCATGCTTTCTACCCCAAAATCATAAAAACAATAAAAGAGGAGCTGTGAGAAACTCACCTCAAAAGTTAGAGCAAGTACGATAATTTCCCGACAATTCACAACCAAGTAGGCAACCCAACAAACTCGGAACCTTCTACCCGAGACCTAAGGTAAGTAAATATGCCTAATTAGATCCTATACGATATGCTCGGATGATATAAACATTCATTAGTTAGGTCTTATGTTTACTTTTGTTTTCCAAAGTTTACTTTTTATCATTTCACATAAAATCACAAATTGTCTCAGTTTTCCTGTCACTTCAAACTTACATTTGATCAAGTAAAAGTTATTTATGGTCAAAATTGTTCATACACATTTTAGTATTACGTGTCTAGTGTGTCCAAAAGTATTTGCAAAGTCTCTTTATGGTCTTAACTTACCCAAATGGTCCATGCTCCCATTTTTACCCAAATCCTAAAACTTTTTGTATTTCAACAAGCTGAGCACTTTTTATTATGCGTTTGACTTTAAGCTTGTGGGAAATTTTTATTAACATGTTAAACTAGTCACCCACCCAATTTTAGCTATAGAAGTGCTCCAAAAGTGATTTATGACCCATACAAGTTAGGTGTTCAAAACAGTTCAATTGACAACCAAATTTATTTCAACCTAAATGATGACCAAATGAACCCCTATTTTAAATTGGCCTCTGTTACTTCAAAGTTAACATATTAAGTAGAATGTTAGAGTTAGAATGGGTCCATTTCATGCATGTATGACTAAATTATACCTAGTTAAAGTTGATAAATTTTCTTGTCAAGTACACTTTTTAGATTTTATTTTTCACTAAAACCAATCTCTTGTACCCATATCAAGACTTATCACAAAAGGCCAAAAAAATCCAAAAAGTAAAAAAATATACACAACTCTTCGAGTTGGTTTTAAATCAAAAAAGTAAAGTATGATTCTTTTATGATTATATCAAAAGTGCATGTCAAATCTGCCAACAAAGAGTTAATTCTGCACACAAATCTTGCACCACGATTTTGAAAATGTTAAACACCTCCACTTTTTTTGGACCATACTAAAAATTTGTAAGTATCTATTTTATGTAAATTAAAAAAGGAACCAGCCATAACTAAAAAAATGAGCAAGTTATGATTATTTTAGTGAGACATATATTTTTAAACATCGTACTTTTTCAAGTTTTATCAACTTTTGCGTGCATTTCCTTATATATAAAATCCAAAAACGACCATACCAAGTGTAGGTATCATTTCTAACATTATTTTAAAGTTATAAAATGTTCTTGATTCATTATTTCATTTGATTAAAAGTATGTAACAAAGGGTGCAAGAAAAATGTACAAAATTAGGGGTTTTAAGCTTCTTAGTGCAAGGTCAACACAAGTTGTCTTGCACCAAGGTTTTTACCTTGATTATTAAATAAAATGAGTAAAATGACTTATGGGCTGAGTTGGTAATGATTCTTGATGAGATCCTTTTGATGATTTCTTGCTAAAACTCCTTATACACTAGTATCTAATTAACCCTTTGTGTTGTTTTCTTGAAGTTTTTTTAAAATCTAGCAAATGTGGTGGTGTTTTCCTTGTTGTTGCCATCCCATTATAAAGAGAGGAGGAGGGAGAAAAATATTTTTTAGTGAGAGGAAATTGCATGTAACAAATGAGGAGGAGATAGTGGTTTGTTTGAGAAAGTGTGAAGTGATGGAAGTGTAAGACACAAATGGTAATCATGTGATATGAATGGACAAAGAGGGGTGGTGAGGGGAGGCTATACTAGGGGTGGGAGAGGTTTTATAAAAAAAACTTGTTAAATTTTGTTAAGTGTATATATTGGGTATTAATAGTGTTGTAAAGTGAAAGCGTTTGGTAAATACGTAAAGTAACGTAAAAATATAACTTTTAAAATACTTTTGCAAGTTAGTTAAATTAACTTATTCCATGTGTAATGACATTATTAAAATGTTACTTGAGCATATCGTTGGTGATGACATCAAATAACGTTACTTTTATAGCATCATTTATCCCATGTAAGTAACCAATTTTGTATAATTATTGCAAAAAATTGTTACTTAATCGTTTGTAGGTAAGAATTGAAGTAATTATGGAGTACTTGGTGAATATTAGAAAAAAAGTACGCATTCTGGAGCTTAAACAAAGACATTTGAAGATTATTGTTCTGACATCCAATACGCCGTATCCATCAAGGAAGATACGACGTATATGTGACTGCACTTCACTAAAGACCACAAAAGATTAAGGATCAATACGCCGTATCCAGAGAAGTCTATACGCCATATTCAAGTTATGGTAATAAAATATTCTGGAAGATATTGAACGTGGTCCCTACTCTAAGAAACCCCTGATACGCTGTATTGACCTCAGTCAATACGCCGTATCGACCAAATTCCAGACCTTATAAACAGAAAACCTAAAAATAGGTTTCCAGTGTGCTAAATCATATTTTCGATACCTAAACTATAAAAGTCGATTTTCAGAGGAGAAGAAGATCAGAAGAGGTCTTGCAACCTAATTAATTCCATAGGAAATAACTTGTAATCTCCTATACTCTTGTAATCGTTCAATTTTTGGCATCATTTGTTAACTCGGTTAGTTTACCTTGGCTAAATTATTACTCTTGTATTGATTATGACATTTGAAGGCTAATACCTTCGAGTATTAGCCATTATTATGAAGATCTGAATGTTTGGTTTGTTTATCTCGATTGCTTAATTTATCCTTGATTGCTTGTTTATGTTTATCAGTTTATACTTGTTTGTGTGCTTTTTTATGCGACCTGTCATTCAACTGGATCTAGTGATACGAACCAAGTAATCTAGATGTCAGGATGGCTCTCCATATAGTGATTTACACATCTAGACCAATAGGATCACGAATAATAACCTATCTTTGCCTTTAGATTGCGAGCTTAGTTGGACCGGCAGGTGACCTTTGGGATCAACAAGTACGTTCTCAATTAACTGGTAAAGACTTGGTTAGTGGACTACTAATGTATGAATTGCCTTTAAGCAGTAAGTGGGTAAAGCCTCTATGAGCTAGGGTTTAACAAGATCACCATTGCTTTAATCCCTAAGATAGATTATAATCAGAAAATAAGGTTGCTTTATGCGGATACGTTTAATTGTGACATAATTCTTCGTATCTAGGTCTTAGGAAGAAGTACCGCCTAAGTCTTAAGAATGATATGCCGCCTCGAGATAAGTAATAATTGCACTAAATAAACAAACCAACGTTCTAATTGGATTAATAATGGTTAATACAGTTTTCTTATATTTGGCTAGACTGCTCTTTTATCTTTTGTTAATTTGCTTGCGTGTGTTTTAGTGTCTTAAGTTGATTTTAGTCACCACAAAACCTGTGCCAGTCTCTCAGGCTGAAAACCCCCTTGTCCGTTAGATTTATGATTAACATAGGTTTAGCATAGGTTTAACATAGAATAGAATTAGCTTAGTTTAGATAACCAAAATATTAATAAATTAAAAGATTGTTTCTCACTCTTAGTGATCGACATCCTACTTACCATGAAACTCCCGTCGATCGAGTATAGTGCCCGTTAAAGTGTTGTTTTTGGTAAAGTCGACAAAATATAAATTTAAAACTTGAAACATAAATTACAACCACACAACGACACATCAGTTGGTCGTTAGGACCGTTAACTAGGATCATTAGGTCGAAGGTGCGTTTGTATAACTAGGGTTCCTAAGAAAATGAGCATTTAACAATTAAAATGACACGACCACATAAGAGTAACTCAACAAATAAATAGAAGAGCCAAAATATCATATGTTTGCTATCGGTTACTAACCTCAAAACAGGTGGTTGTTACATTCTATGAAAGACTTAGGGGAGCACACATCCTTAGAATCAAGATCACAAGAGATAGATCTAAGTGGTTAATTGCTCTTAGTCAAAGTGCTTATTTTGACAAAATCTTAAAGAAATTTAAGATGGAAAATTCCAATCGTGGAAATATTACAATGCAAGAGTAGCCTAAGTTGAACAAAGCTCAAGGTGTAAAAACACTTAATGAGATGAAATGCATGCAAATAGTTCATTATGCTTTGGTTATATGATCTATTATGTATGCGGTGAGATGCACTAGACCTAATATTGCTTTGTGCAAAATTTATGTAGTTGATTTCAACAAAATCTTGATGAACCTTACGGGACTATTGTTAAAACTATTCTTAAGTATTTGAGGAATACTAAAGATATGGTTATTGTTTATGGAGGAAATATTGAAAATGAGCTGTAAGTTACTTGTTATAATGATGCTGGATTTTAGACCGATATAGACAATACCAAATCCTAATCGGGATATGTTTCGTACTTAATTGTGGAGCCGTAGACTAGAAGAGTTCTAAGCAAAGCATTGTAGTTATGTATTTTACAGAAGCGAAGTACATAGATGCTTTGGAAGCTTCATTAGAAGCTTTTTGGATGAGGAAGTTTATTGATGGACTTGGAAATGTCGTGGCAACCAATAAAGAACCTATGAAGATGTTATGCGACAATACAAGCGTAATACCTATCGCCAACGATCATGAAATTATAAAGGGAGCCACACATTATCAAAAGAAATATCATTACATCGAGAAGATATCAAGAATGGAAATATTGTCCTTAACAAAGTCACACATATGACAACGTAGCTGATCCGTTTACTAAGCCAATGTCGTTTACCAAGCATAATCAACATGCTATGGGGATTGGACTTCGTCATGCTAGTAGTCTCATGTAAATTTGTGATGTATTTATTATTTTAATATTTAGATAAAGAGATGTAAAATGATTGTTATTTTTCTAATGAATTAATATACGTGGTATGGTTGTGTTTATTTTTATAATAATTATGTCCTATATTTTCATGTTTAAATCCATGAATAACTTGTAGCATTTTAAACTTGTTCATTGTCAGTCAACGATATGGGAATATTGTTGAGTTAAGACAAATGTTAGCGATTGGCTATATTCTGTTGAATATTAAAAAAATGTGTCTGCCAAACTCATATATTATTCAACGTGGTTGAATATTGGATTCCTAAATTTAAGTGAATCACTTTATGGATCGACGTCATTATGTGTATTACAGTTTGCTCATCCCCAGACTTGAGATGCAAGCAAGTTTTGCAAGTGTAGATTGCATTTTCTTGATTATAGTCAACCTCTATTCTAAATAAGGTAGTTATAAAGGCTACTTTCATAAATGTTATGAAGTATATGAAAAGCACTTGTAGTCAACATAGAATTTGTTCCTCTACGTGTTGGAAGTTAGATTCTAATTGGGCCCCTCGTTGAGTTGATCAGATGTTTGCATGGTCGTGCCCAAAGTATAGTTAAGATGATTCTTGTTACATTTAGTAATCTAGCTCAATTTCATAAACGAGAAATAGAATAGTGAAATTATGGAATGACTATGATCCATATTGTAGGATATTGGAAATCATAACATAATGGAAGATAGATGGGTTAGCCGAAGCTAGAGAGAGAAAGTAGGAGAGAAAACTTTCTAGTGAGAGAAAATGTAACTTGTATAATGAAATGACTAACCACCTCTTCCATGGCATGGAAGAGGATTAAATAGTGTCTTACAAACCAGCCCATAGGCCATGGCATGGGCTTACACGTTGGGTTTAATTACTCGGCCTAATACTGAATGTCATACGATTAACTATTGACTACGAGCTATAATAAACGGTAAAATACACGGGGTGACCGAATCTTTTTCTAATATCTAGCAATTTCCCCCTAAGGGAGGTTACCTCAGAAAATACTAACTTAAGCTCAGCAATATTCAGATTGATCTTGTGTTTCGCTCATAGTCTTTGATTCTTTATGTGATATCTTGTACATTGATGTAGTGGACTTTGTCTTATGGCTTGTATTTGTACTTGACATATGATCTTGAGCTTTCTTGAGATCATTAGCCAAATCCAATCTTTGATCATCATCTTGTGATCTTTCGCCGTCTTATGGTCTTGTGTCTTGCGGACCGACATGCTCATACCTTTCTTGATCTTGAAAACTTAAATAATTTGTTCTTGAAGTTCTTTAACTTTAATACTTGGCCACTTCAAGAGGGACACGTGATATCAGAGTTGCGGAAGCTTGGAAAACATATGCTTGAGCTTTCATGATTTCTTTGAATGTGTTGGTCAAGTATAAGCATGCGGTAATGAACTTGTCTCTGCCGAAACAGGATGACACCATCTCCATCTTTATATGAACCTATAATAAAACAGTTAGCAATAAAGAGAAAAATTGGTTTGAAAATCAGTCGACGTGTTACTTAGTGAAATTGTTTTTGTAACACATCGAGAGTTTTACGCTTATGTCAAAGTTCATTAACTGTTAATTCCTATACTGGAAAAAGTTTGATACTGGTAGAATCGCACCATCATTTCTTTCCAGTTGACACAAGTTTGATCCATTTAGGATCTTACAAGTCACCTACCAAGAGCTTGTTTGATGTTGGCTCTAGCAGGATTTACATCTTCATGGTGATACTTAGGTATCACTCGGATGTTCTGGCAATACCACAAGGATAATGCGTAGGACTCTTATGATAATCCTTGTTTTCACATTGTGTGAAAAACAAGTAAAATGGAATAGTGTCCTAATGAGATTAATTAATGATCTCTTGGCTCTATACTCAATTGTGCGTTTTGGTTTTAGTGATCGAAGACTGGAGCGGACTGTCGCCTTTTCAATATCAACTAACTCGGAGTGAGAAAGTCAATAGATAACGTGTTTAGTCTCCGTGAGAAATGAAACATAAATCTTTTGAGAGATTCCGAGTGGCTATGGAGGGTTTTCATTGCATCACTAGGTCCATGACAACTTTCTTCAATGTCAGCAATCATCATTGCGATGCGGACAGTAGATGTATTGACCCAATTTCTGCCTAAGTGTATGGAGGGCTTTTTTCTTTTCACCCTTTATCCTTACAATTATTTTTCATTCTTCAACCCCTTCAGTGCTTACCGAGACTTCATGACTAGTACCTTGTTGGGTTTGTTCTAGTACTAGCTCAATCTCAGTCAGCACTATTCCCTTATTCTCACTTTTACTCCTTTTTTATGTCATACCTAAGGACTTCTACACTAACTAGTGGATTGTCCCTGGGTAGATCCCTCCGGTTCTGGCTGGATCATAGGAACTAATACCTAACCTTACCAACCTTATAACTCTAATAAAATTAAATACATGGTCGGTCTTTTTGGTACAGTTCACCTTTCTATAAAACCAATTGAAAATCTTAATCAGGTACTTGTGATATAAATATCAAAGCTTTTAGTACCTTTATTGTTTTTGAATTTTCAAAAATGCTCCTCCTCAACATATGCATCGATTAAATGAAAATGTTTAGCACACGGAGGATGGAGTATACACATGAGTCCACAAAATCACATTTTTTATTAGTTTTTATATTTAAATCACATTTTCTCCCCTTATCAAAAATTTCAAACCCTTTGATATTTTGGATACCAATGGATTCGAATATGTTGGAAAACTAGGAGAAAAATGTGCTAATTATCCACAAGTTAAATGAGGAACATATTAATGCTCCCCCTTAATCTATGAGGGTATGTGTGAGTGTCATGTATAAAAGTTTTGAAAGAATTTGAGTTTAACAAAAAACTCATGAAAAATTTATACAATGACACTGAACACTTAAAGATACACTACATACTTATAATAATGTACAAGGTATATTATACAAAAATAAGATGATATTGACCTGAGTATCAGAATGATGAAATCATTCAGTTCTCTGAATAAGTCTGTAGTCAACATCTCTTAGTCTTCCACCAATAAATCTTTCGAGACTCCTGAATATTCTCCTAATTTTGAGTCTTCTCTTGATCGCCTCCATAAACTCCTTACTCTTCCTTCTATCATCCTCAAACCAAATTCTTATTTCCATGCCCGGATTGAACTTGAACAACTTGAAGTCTTTAACCATGTGATCCAGCTTATCTAGAATCCTATTTAACGTGCCATCACTAAACTTGTGCACCTCAGTATCTTGCATCATCTTTTTCTAATCATTTATATATCTATAGATTATCGCCCTCGGATTGCTAACTATGGTGTAATCTTCTTTTAACAGAAAGTCAGATGCATCCTAATCTGGTTGAGTGAGTTTGAGCTTTGTTTGATAACTTTTAATCCCGAGCTACAGACATTCCATACGTTTTCTGATGACGATGTTCCTTATTGATATGTGTGAAATACACAAATCCGTTCATACCAAAAATGACCTTAAATGACCCAAAACAGACTAAAAATGGCAAAAATATACTTGTTTTTGTGTTTTGTGTGTGCAGGTATGGATAAGACAAATATCACAAGAAAACCGTCAAAAATGGGCAAACACTGGATCGAGGAACGGAAGAGTACAAAAGAAGCCAGGAATTCAAAGCCAAAGTCAAAAAGTCAAAACTCTCAGTCAACTCTTGGTCAACTTAGTCAACACTAGAAGACAAAAATCCAAAGTTACAAATCCAGTCCTTTAAGTTTCAGAAACTTACACAATTAGTCCCTAAACCTAAATGGGCCTAATCTTTCCTTAACCCTTTACCCGAAAACATTAAAACCAAAGTCCAAGCCCAAAAGCCCAATTCCTAGGCCCATAACCCTTTTTATAAAACTCCAGGGACCAAATCTGCCATTTTCAAAGATTTACACCTCTTTTATTAAACAAGAGAGGGACTGAAATCGACAATTACCCAAACTTATACCTTTTTTTTACCCAACAGTTAAAAAGAAGCGGGAAAAATAGTTGGGTACTATTCACGTTTCTTCTCCACTTAACCACAAGTAAAAATCAAAGGGGTTTTGTCAATTGAAGGGTGAAATAGACAATTCAAGGATCAAGGAACAAGAGGGCATGGTCAAAAACGTCACTTCAAGGCATCCTATTGGTCAAGAAAAGCAAGGAATGACACGTGGTTGATTGAAAGCACAAGGGAAAGGGTCATTTTACACTGAAAGTACTCACAGAAGTAACACAATGTGTCTCAATCACGGATTGCCACGCTGGCAATCCGTGTGAGCTCATTAGTGATCTAACGGCCAAATATTAATTCCCAATGATTGAAGAAATGAAGGGTACGGATTGAGAGGCGCGTCTAACTGATTTTGGTGCTAGAACCTTCTTGGAGTGCTATAAATAGAGGCCACTACTCTCAGCACCAGGGGGTAGTAGCTTTAGGTTTTAGCTTAATTTTCAAATTTAGCTTATGTAATTGTTAATTTCTTTAAAAGCTTTTGTAATTTCTTCTCAAGTATTGTAATCAAGTTTTTAAGTAATGAAATTAAGTTTTGCTTTGAAATAAATCTGTCATAAGCTTTTATGTACTCATTTCCCTTTCATGCTTATAAGCTACTGTCTTATAATCTTCCATAAGCTACTCTCAAGCTCATTTAAGTCTATAAGCTTGAATTTGAGTTTAATCAAGTCATTAAACATACCTAAACCTTAAAAACAGCTTAATTACCTTAGCTTATGGATTTTGGACTTATGGAAGGGGATTCAATCATGGAAGGAATCCCAAGGACTTTTACTAGCTTATCCACAAGGATAAGCTAGAGCTGTAGATAAGCTCTAAGAGCATTAAAGCTTCTGTTTAGCTGAAGAAATCTGTAAGTCTTTTATTTACTTCCTTGTCTTTTAAATTTTAGCTTAAAATTGCTTAAGTAGCTTAGTTTTGCTTATTTGCTTATTAATTGTTCTTATTTGCTTATCCAGTGCTTATTTGTGCTTATTTTAATCAGTTAGAGCTTATTACTTATCTGTTTTTAGTTAATATAGACTAGATCATAGTTTACTTAAATTCTGTCATAAAACCATAAAAAACCAAAAATATTTAGTTTAATGATAGATTCTTAATTCTAGCTAAAGTAGATTGCTAAATTGTGTTTAATAAGCTTGTTATAAGCTATTGGTCATCTGGGAATAAGGATTTAATAAGTAGATTTTAAATTCAAAAGTTTTATGAAATATGTTATTGCTTAAAGGGGTGTTTGGATCTAAGTAATTTGACCTCAATAAGTCAAAATTACTTAAAAACTTTTCTTTGGATAGTTTAAGTTTCAAATTTGACTAGGATTTGAGCAAGTTTCTAGTATTAGATTAAGCTTAAAGTCAGTCTATTGCTTATTGTTTTTAATTCAGCACCAGGGGAGGGTTTTCAGGTTTAAGCTAGGAAGAATTTTGGAGCCTAGCTTTTGTGAGCTTTGTTTTTGCTTGATTTGTGCTTAGATACACTCATTGAGTGTGTCTAGTGCAGGAAGCCACTTTGGTAACCTGCACATTTGAGTTTGTGCTTCTTGGTCAATTGCATCAGCAGTAGTAACTTTAGTTACTACTGCTGTCTTTTAAGCTTCATCTAAGCTAGTTGTTTGTAGGACTTAGGCTTTAAAATTCCATAAGCTTTTAGATCACATATAGGATTAGCTAGTTTTAAACTTGTTTTACAATTCCTAGCTTAATTTCCTAGGTACATTAGCTTCTAAAAGTCATCAAAAATCTCAAAAAGACCAAAACAGTAGGTATAGAACTTAGCTTTTAATTCTTAGATTCCTAGCTTATAGGTTTAGGTTTTATGCATTAGAACAATAGCTTATATGTAGTTTGTCTAGTTTCCAAAAGCTCAGCTTATGTCATAGCTTATTAAGCTTTTTAGCTTAACTTGATTTTAAGTTTTTAGAGTTAAGTTCTGAGTTTAGTGTTTTTAACCATAGATTTAGTAAACTTAAAGTGTTAGTTGTTAAGTTAGCTTGTCATTTTTATCTTATATACATCTTAAGGATTCTAAAACAGCTTTTGGATTTACATTTGAGCTTATAATGAAGTGTGTGCAAATGTTTTAAGTGAAATTAAGCTTTTAAGCCTTTAAAATGTACCTTTCTGTACACAGTTTCTTCATAAGCTCTTAGAGAGCTTATTTTTGAGTTTGAGCTTAAGCTCCTTTTATTAAAAGTTCTTAGAATCATATCTTCTTCAAGTTCCAACTTTTAGTTTTTGTTAAAAGTAAAAAATAAAAAAAAGTGCAAAAAGGGTGTTTGCCAACCTCGAACCCACGACCTCACTCTTACAAACCCAACGTGTTAACCAATTTGCTTCATTAGCTCATTCGGTTATATCTTCTTTCTTTTAATTGATAAACACAATTTGGGCTTAAGCCCAATCTATAAGCCGTAGCTAAATAAGCTATATTCTCAGCTTATTTGATAAGCTGAGTTCTCTCTTTTATTTTTTTAGTAAACCTTGTTTCATTTTAGATTTTTCCTGAATTTTTCACATTTTTCCCTTTATTTTATTAATTTCTAGGATTTTTCGTAGAGTTAAAATTTTAAAAATCAATAAAAAATACAAAAAATACTTTTAAAAATACAAAAAAATAGTTTTTAGTATTAGAATAAATACTTTTAGGTTTACATTCAGAAAAATCATTTTCAACACTTTTAGATTTTAATTTTCATTTTTGAGCTTTTAATTTTAATTTTAAAAATAGGATTTTAATTTTAAAAATAGTTAAAAATAGTTTTCTGAGTTTTTATGTTATTTTAGACTTTTCTAAGTTTAAAAATCATTTTTCTTAATTTTTAGAACTTAATTTGCTATTTTTTAGGATTTAATTAGATTAAAATAGATTTTAATTCATAATAAATTCAAAAATAATCAAAAAAATATTTTTCTTTTTCTTAAAATTTTCTTTTGTCCTAATTTAGGTTTAGAAATTTAGTTTGCATTTTTAGGAGTTAATTTTAGTATACTTGCTTAATCGTCGCGTTTTATTTGTTTCCCGTTAATTGTTTAAGTGTTTAATTGCTTTTAATTGTTCATTTTAATTGTTGCTTTTATTTAGTAGTTATAGATACTAAAAAATATCTTTTCTCTCATTCAAATCATAATCCAAGCTAAAGCAAGGTTTCAATTTCACAAGTCGTTGGGGAAACGACCCGGGTGATCATTCTTCCCGGTTAAATATACGTATTATATATTATATATATCTTTTAGAGTGAGCTTTTCTTAAGGGAGACTTTAGGAAAGTTCTTAATTGCTCTTTTGGAATATTAATAGTATATTTTATTGCGTATAGAAACTAGCAATCAGTTTTTGGCGCCGTTGCCGGGGACTTGTGTTAAAGATTCCTTCGTTTACGTTTGTTGAGTTTGATTTGAAGATCCTTTCGTTTACGAAAGTTATAATTTTGTTATAAAAATAAAAAAAACCAAAAACATTAAAAAATATAAAAAGTAAAAAAATATTTTATTTTCTTTTTAGTATAATTATCATATAAAAATATAAAAAAAATCAAAAATATAAAAAAATTGTCTTTAAAAAGAAATAAAATACACAAAGTTGGTAAACGAACACCAACATATAATACCTTCAATTGAGGTATTATCATAAATAAGTTCCGGTGAACTTGAAAAGTTCCCAAATCGAACCAAAGATTCAAAAACTTGCCATTTGTGTCACTTACGAGGTACGGCTCATCTTAAAAAGCAATTTTTAAGAGTTACCGTGAAGTAATTCGATTATCCACAAGTTAACTACATTGAAGAGATGAACTTTGTCGATACCAAATAAATGATTGAGCTGACCTTGAAGATGAAGCAGGTACAAATCTTTAAAATCATTCGGATGCAGATTTTTGAAGTCAGTCTCCGAGATCTTGTATTCCTTGTAGTCAACTCTGCGAAGAACAATCTCTTTTAAGAAGGTATACCCGTATCTTTCATAAGTCTTGAGACTGACTACACTAAGAATCCGCATGTGAGATCTGACTGTACAGCGATCAGAGGGGGCACTGTGCCTTGTGATGTAGAATTCTTTGCGCTTTAACCACCAGTGGGAGATACCATAAGCAACACTAATATCATGCTCACTTTCACTCTCAATCCATAATGACGGTACTAGTTCTTCAAGCCTAAAATCTGGATAGTTGGCTGCCTTCAGCTTGGATATGGACAGAGCACTTCTTCTTTCTTTGCTGCCTGACACAAGGTATTCCAAATCCTTATTGAAGAAGAATTAGGATTGAATTGTTACCTGACCTGGTGAACCTCCGAGAGGAAATGGTTTGCTCATGTCAGGCACAACTCGATGACCTTCAGGATTAACCAAATCAACTTGATCGGTAAGCAGCAAGTGATACTCTTCTATCTAAAACTGAAGAGAAATGATGTTGCCTTGAAATGGTCAGACTGCCTTGAAAGCCGGGCCTTCTAAGTCTGCTTTGCTTAATTTCTTCTTTCCAATCCGTTTGCAGTACCAGTTGATGAATGAAGTCATATCGCCAGTCTGCCGTAGTAGCTTGTATTCGTCTGGATCTTGATACGAACTAGCAAGTGCGTTGGCCTAATTGTTCTCAGTTTCCGGTAAATCATTCGGAGGAATGACCCAGTCTGGTTTTGGAGTTGCTGGTCTATCTTCCTTTGGAGCAGGCTTCAACCAGTCTGGTCTAGACTTGATCTTGGGAAGATGTGCAGTATCGGTGTCCTCTGAATCTAAGATATTCACATCATCTGGTATAGGCACGTCATCAACTGGTTGTTCAGAGTGAGGAGCGGACTTCTGCTTGGATGAGCTGGAAGGAGATTCTCTAGTATCAGAAGTTTTCCAGGCTGAGGATTGAGGAGCTGGAGGCTGTGTTGAACCTGAAGCATCAGAATCATGTCTTTTTTACTTGCTCAGATCTGAATCTGGTAGAGGAGGAGGAGGGTATTGATCATTACGTCTTCTCTTGCGGGACTTATCCTTTTTAGCAAGGAATTCGTCCCTATTTGGCCGTTCTATAGACACCTCAAGAGCTTCATAGAGAGCAACATATTCAGGAAGTGATATGTATGTACCACTCTCAAACATCCGTTGGTGAAGAATTTCTTTCATATCAGCTTCAGGCAGTTCTCTGAAGCAATCTCTGAGTGGAGCTTGAAGAGCTACGTGTACACCCTCTGTAACACCCCCATTTTTGATAAATATAGCTGCGGAAGCTAATCTGGGGTATTACTTCATGAATCACAGACACAATCATAGAAAACGACTCAAAAGAGACGTTTTTAAAAGATACGTTATCATTCATTTAAAATCAGAGTTTTACAAAGGTAGGTCCCAAAATCTAGTTACATACAATGTGAATGATAACAAGTTTTAGCCATCTTCAAGTCCATGCCACTCCGTGCCATAAGTTGATTAATTACCTGAGATAAACATGCTAAAAAGTCAACACAAAGGTTGAGTGAAATTCATAGGTTTGAAATGTAATAGTTGAATACAAGTTATCATAATGGAAATATTTGCATTGCAGGGACAATTATCATGGAGAACAATATTATCATGGGGAATAGTTGAATGCAAGTTTAATGGTAAGTGGGTTACGTTGTTATACACCCGTTATTGGTTATAATTGCAATGAATACAATTATCATGGAAAAATGGTAACATTATTATTACATCTAAGCTCATGACACTAATACGTTAACAGGGAAGATCACCGTAGTGATATTGGTTAGGGACAGATGTCCCCGTAGAAAAGGTAACTTGCCAAGGTTACCTATTAGGACAAATATAGTGCGTTTGGCTACCCCAAGCATGGGTATACAAACGGGAGCCGTCACCCCCAATAGATCTATTCACAATATTCGCGTTCACTCGCAATGCAAGTAATTAATGATTCATGATATGGAAATAATGGCACTGGAAGCTACTTAGGCAATAATATATCTGGATAGCATACAGTTGGAAAAACACTTGCATTCATGGTTTATATCAGGTATCACAGGTTTATAAAGTATTCAAAAGATTGAAATATGGGGTTATGAATTCATTAAGCCTTTGAAAAGTAATCACATTGTTATAAGATAAACGAGTATGTAAAAGAGTTTGTAACAAGCATGTATCCCCCTCGCGGGTTTATAAAACATGTAAAATAAGTAAAGGCGAGGTTATGAACTTCACCTGATAGGTAGATGTAATATATATTCCAAAATGAAAGCTGACGACCTTATCACAATCTTAACGGGGATAGTTGATATAGCAAAATGATAGTAAATAGCCACGTCACACAACCTGAGTAGAATATGTCAAGTCTTAGGAAGATTGTACTTTAGAACTTTGGTTTAAGAGTTATGAGTTTGATTGAAGAGTTTGGAATTATTGTATCACTATTCGGGCCATCATAATTCAGAAGTCATTTAGTAAACGTTTGAGGAGCTAGGGCACTTTAAATCGTAAACCCAACAACTCAGTCAGAATGTAATACCAAGATGAAACCTCTTAATATGAAGCTCCCTAGTATTGTGGTACAATATAGCTTTCGGATGATCGGTTTTAAGCGTTTTATTCAATATCTGGAAATGTTAAGCACGTTAAGCGTTAATTAAAGTTATGTCTGGCAATGTTTTGAATGTGGTTTTATACTTTTTAAAATGTTACATTTTAGACCCTGGAAAATTGCAAGTAGACTCCTGGGGTTTGCATTTTTACGACTTTGGTCCTTCAACTTTGAAAAATATACCAAGTAAACCTTGGACTTTGAAAAGTGACATA
>BQNB010103064.1:3141-24111 GCA_026074375.1 Tanacetum coccineum | reverse complement strand
ATTTTATAAAACTTGAACACTTAAATTTGCATTAATTTAAAAGAGGGTTACAAGACTTGAAAGTTAAAGACAATAAGTAAAACTAAGCTGGAAATAAGTTTAAAACAAGCTATACTGCTCCTAGATTACTACTACACTACTAGGTTACAACTATGACAATGGCATTCTATTTATAGCCGAATTCTAAAGTCTTGGTGTCTTCATGTTTCTGCTACTTCTCTGAGTGAGTTTAAGGGTGTGTTTCTTGTGTGAGAGAGTTGCAAAATCAATCATAGCCATTCATCTTTCTTGTTCTCCAAGTCCATTGATCACAGCCTTTGATTTGGGTCTTCAATCAGTTGACGAATGAGGTGTGAGAGGATTGCCAAGGTGGATTTAGAGTTTTGTGAGTGGGGTTGAGGGAAAATGACATTTTTGTTTTGGGGAGCAGGGTAGCAGGTTTTGGGGTGTGGGGTAGCAGGGATGATGAATAGTGCCAAAAGTTTGGCGGGTAAATGGTTTGGTTATTTGACTGGGTATAAGTTTATGAAATGGAAACTTTGGCCCCTGAGTTTGTATGGTGTGTTTGCACCGTTAGTCCTTTTGGACTGACACTGTTAGTCCTTAAGGACTAACGACATAAAGGTTAAGGGTGTTGTGGGCTTAACGAAAGTTAAATGTGTTTGGGCCTTTTTATTGGCAGTTTGGGCCTAATATGATTTTGGGCTGTTTTTAAGTTACAATGGCAATAGGCCATTATAACTTATATATTGGTCTTCAATAATGCTTAATGGGCTGACCCGACCCATTAGATGGGTGCGGGTGGGCCCATTTAACATTTCTTCGATACCGGCTTCATCTTTGACTTTTGACTTTGACTTGGTTGGCTTTGACTTTGACTTTTTTTTACTGGTTGACTTGACTTTTCACGCTCTTTTCATTCTCGTGCTTGGTTTTGTCGTTTTGACTTATTTTTTGTCCTTTAGTGAATATCCGTCACCTGCACAATCATAAATCACAAAACACACAAATACAATGTATTTTTGGTATATTTTGGTTATTTTAAGTACGTTTTTATAGGCAAAAGGTATGTGTAATTAAACACATACCAAAATCTCCCGTACTAAGATATTGTCGTGTCCTCACGCAATGATATATGTAAACACTTTAAAAAACCAAGAATCTCAATCTCCCTCGACTAATTACCTCGAAAAGTAGCTAAGTGTTCATCAAAGGGAATTAAGGAATCAATAGTTTTGAAAAGCTCCGCTTTGACCATTTTTAAATATTTACACTTATTACCACACATATTTTTGTATTTTTCCTTTTTCTCATTTTTTGTGCTTTTCTTTCTAAGCAACTAACTAACATGTTTGACTTTCGTTATTTTCATAACCTTTAGGGATCATAGAACAAGAAGCATTTTAATCCTAAAATGCCCAAAAAGGATAAATTCATCGTCCCCGACTTTTCACTTGTTCCAAACCAAGCTTGAAAACGAAATCATTGTGAAATATAAGTTAAGATGCTAATACTACTCATACTTGCAATTTGTGAAACTTTTAACTCCTAACAATTATTATATTAGGTGAATGTGCTAATTTCAAATTTTAACCATGAATCAATTATTTTAAGAAAGTTTCAATATTTCTATGCTTTACGTTCCACCCAAGAATAATGAATTTGAAGGCGAGATCATCCCATGTAGCGACTTTCGTCTTGGCACATCCCAACCTTGCGGCTAAGTGACCAGGATTTTGACACCCCACAGAGACTAGTATCGAGACTCATGGACCTTCGGTTTCAAAAACCCTTGGACTTCCCGTTTATACATTGAAATATTATAACTAAACCAAATTAATATTAGTTCAAAAATATATTCAAATTTAGGAAAAAGAGATTTTAATATATTTATTCAAACACATATATTACACTTAACATTGATATAATTAAATGAAGGAAATCATCGACCTTTTTTAAGGATGCAACATCGGTTGTGAGCCGGTAAGATGCAACAAACTTTTATCAGTCTCGGATTATCATTCTTACTATGGGCCTTCTTTTGAAGACTGCCACATCGGTTGTGAGCCGGCAAGAGGCAGTAAACTTTTATCAGCCCACAGTTTATATTATTACCTTATTTATCACCATTATTATTATTTTTTTTAGCGGTATATAGAAAATTTTCTTTTTAGAAAATTTAAGTATATAGCTGAACTAAGACTGAATAAATTAATGTTATCGACTACATTAATAAAGCTTCAAATTCAAAAATTATTGATTTAAGTTTAATTTTCGAAAATAGCACTTATTATTACTTAGGTTAGGAACTCGCAGAAGGAAAAAGTCAAAAATTTTACTTATGAACTTGTAAGATTTTCAAATAATCCTTATTTAGCATCTAACTCATAATTAACTCTATCCTTTTTCGTTTTCCGCAAATTTAAAATCTTTAATAAAGATCCATGAATGCTTAGTTAAGGAACAAGCTAGAGCTCAACATGTTCGATCGAGTCAAAATTCATTCTTATTCTAGCCAGTAGGAAAGTCAAAATTGTGACAAAACACTTATTTTATTTTTGGAAAATTTTAAATTTTTTCATTTTTTTGGTATTTTTCAAAAATTTTGGTGGTAAAAACGGGGTTACGTGACAACAACGGCTGCAGGCATAATCAAATCGAAAGACCACCCATACTAGATCTAAACATTGTCCTCAATGTTTTAAGAAGGGTCTCTACGTAAATCTCAATCCGTTTATTAATTATGGTAATAGACAAACGTTGGTCGATAAGATTTGGATATTAGATTCCCAAAATGAAGCTGAGGATGTGAAGATCGAGTGAACGAAGGACAAAACCACGAGCACGAGAGGCTTCAAAATTCAATTTAATCCTGGACAATATAACACAAACCACAAAATACGAGAAACGGAAAAAGCGAGCCTCATCTCATCACAAAACACTTATTCATTACTACTATATAATTAATTAGGATAAGCATGGGTTGCCACCCACGAAGCGCTTATTTTAGGTCACTTAGCTTGACCCAATCCGCGAAATTAGTTTTCCTTGGGGAAGGTTTGGAGATCCGGGACATCCATAGCAGGGATGTCCCCTCCAAAATAGTGTTTGATCCGGTGCCCGTTTACCTTGTAGTAGGGACCGTCGGGTTGGGATAACTCGACGGTGCCATATGGAAATACTTCAGCAATCGTAAACGGGCCAGACCAGCGGAATTTTAATTTGCCCTAGAAGATCTTCAATCTAGAATTAAAAAGAAGAACACGATCACCGACATGAAATTCTCGATTTTTGATCTTTGCATCGTGTATCTTCTTTGTCTTTTCTTTGTAGATCAAATAATTCTCGTAGGCTTGATCCCGAAGTTTATTTAATTCATTGAGTTAAACTTTTTGGTGATCACCCGCAGAATTAAGGTCAAAGTTTGCATGCTTCAAGGCCCAATAGGCTTTGTGCTCGAGCTCTATCGGTAGATGGCATGCCTTTCCGTACACGAGCTTGTAAGGAGTAGACCCGTTGGGTGTTTTGAAAGCGGTACGGAAGGCCCATAGTGCGTCATCTAATTTATCCGAACAAGAGGCACAATTCTCGCCTACGGTCCTTTCCAAGATTCTTTTCAAACCACGGTTGGAGACTTCCACTTGCCCACTAGTTTGTGGGTGATACGCGGTAGCAAGACGGTGGGTTACACCGTACTTAAGCATGACCTTTGCAAATTGTTCATTGCAAAAGTGCGTATCGCGATCACTAATGATAGCGCGTGGAGTTCCAAACCGAGCAAAGAGAGATTTTAAAATTTTAACAACAACTCGGGCGTCGTTAGTGGGGAGCGCTTTTGCTTCAACCCATTTAGACAAGTAATCGACCGCCACGAGTAAGTATGTAACGCCCCGACCCAAAAGGGTAGAAGTATTACAAATATGGTGTGAAATCAAAGGCATACATAATCACAACACAAGCATAAACAGCGGAAGTCGTAAATAAATAACCAAAGGAAAATAAGTCAACATGACTTAAGGTACATAAGTTCTTAAAAGACAGACATATCCAAACGAAATAACCGAAATAACGAAGGTCTCGAAAATTAACAAATCATATATCAAAACTAAGATCTCTAGGGTAAGTCCACACTCAGCACTCATATCCCGAAAGCAACCCCAGCTCCTAGCTTAGATACCTGCCGCAGGAAAAGAAAGTGCGGCTGAGTTTACAAAGCCTAGTGAACAGATATATATAATCAAACACAAAAGATAACGAAAATCAAAGGATACGATACAAAGTACAAAGGATATCACAAGACATGATCAAAGGAATACAAATATAAGGTAAGACAATTCAGACGTCAATTCATAGTGTAAGGAAAGATGAATCAGAAAATCGAATCAAGTCTAATTACCAAGCCCAAACAAATCATATCATAGTAACCATGGAGTAGCTAGCTCCAAAATTTGTGAAAGACGTGGAATGCACCCAAACATCAGTCACCAAATATACATATATCATAATGTCATAATCCATCGAATACAAAACAAATCTAGGATGCATCCATACGCCCCTTAAACAAATAATAATCTTCATAATTCGCATGTAATATCAAATGGGGGACGGTGTAAGAAATCACTCACTCACACATGAGTCATGCCAAAGGTGCATCAATGACACGGCCATGTTACCTTCATGGCTAGGAAACAAATAGTGGCTTGGTTCTCAAACTGAAGGGTTCAAAGCAAAGTCATATCAAAGTTCATTTCAAAGGGATCATAGCAAAGGTTCAATGTCAAAGGTTCAAATATCAAAGGTAGCATAGCAGGGTTCAAATAGAACATAATAACAGATCATATAAGAGAACCAAGATAAAAGGCTCAGAGCAAATGTAGCAAATCACATAAGTAATCAAAGATAGAGAGGAATATGTCATGAGAAACCTTAACGATAAGGTCAGAATATCTGTACCTTATTCCGAAGCAAAGCAATATCAAAGAAACACCACACAGGAATATCCAAAATCACTCCCTCCTTGACCGAACCTAAAGAAATTGATAAATTCGAATTAACAACCATGTCATTTAAGTATACTTTCATTTTTAGTAACTTTCCATTTTTAGTAACTTCATTTTTAGTAACTTTCTATTTTAGTACTTTCCATATTTTTTAGTAAGTTTCTATTTTAGTAAAATATTCATCATTTTGAGATCTATTAATATATTTTGAATAATTTAGGGACATTAACATGTCACCTTACAAGTTAGTTTTAAATATGACAAACTTTCTATATTTTAGGTTTAATATACAAAATTCAACAATTTTTCAAGTTTAAAATGTAAATATCAAGTTTCACATTTTTTCAGTATTATACCTTCATTTTCTGTATTTACAAGTCAAACCCTTAATTTATACAATTTACATATTTAGCCCTTCTTGTTTATTAATTATTTAAACAATATCTTTAATTATCCATAATTACAAAACAAGTCCTTATAGATTCAAATATGACAAATTAATACTTTATACATTAAATACTAAACAAACCTTCCACTTTTCAGAATTTACAATTTCAGTCCCTCTATTTTAATTAATTAATTTTCTAAATTACTTATTATATGTAATTAACCATTTTAAATCCAAATATATCATCAATATGACATTTTATACCCCCCAACTTATTTTATACAGAATATAATAAATATAATAACATGTCTAAAATAGACCCCATAGTTTCAGAAATTACAAATCACCCCCTTATACTTTAAATATTCAAATCGGCTAATCAATTAAATCCACAAAACCATAATTTATTTTTCCCAATCACAAACACAATTATTTCCCAATCATTAGCATTGATTACACTTGTAAAAAATAGTAAAACCCTAACCCTAATTCATTTTAACCACTTTCTTCCCTTTTTCCCTTATTTCGCAAATCGGCAAACATAATTAAATCCCAAATAATTATTCAAGCCTCTATAAAAATTATCCAACAATTTATCTGAGTCATATATGATATAAGCAACCTTAGAAAAATATAAAATCAATTGTACAAATAATGTTTATGCCGATTTGATAATTAGCTAAAAATTAGGGTTTCGAACATGTTTTAATTTATAAAATCAATATAACATGCATGATAATTTTTATTAAGCATTTTATGAATTATAATGATGAAAAATGAGGTACAAAAATACCTTTGATGATCTTTGGTGATATTTCGAATTATTGAACCCGGTTGTGATTTTCGAACCCAAAACAAATACCACAATCGAACCAAGCCTTAAACAATCTTTCCAATACTTTTCCCATGATCCTTGACCTTCAAAACACCTTAGAAAATTCGTCCTAGCCTTTGAAAGAACTTTTATGCCGCCACTTTTTGTATTTTAGGGTTTCGCAATTATTTTTTAGGGATTTAAATAAATAAAATGCATAGATAAATATAATAGGGTATTTTGCCGAGATTATGGGCCTTTCAAAATAGATTAAATCAGATTTTAAACTTGCCTAATTTATTTTATTATTATCCATATTTATTTTATATTAATTGTAAAGTTATAAATAAATAAATACATATATTTCGGCTTATATATTTATACATAAATATTATTTATTTTTCTTATATACTATAAAGTATTTTAATCTTACATAAATTTCATAATTGTCATATGTTATATTTTCATAATTTCTAGAATTAAAATGAAATTTATGCATGCTTTTATGAAATTTTCTTGCATTAGGGGTATTTTGGTAATTTTACACTTGTTGAAATTTTTAGGTTTTACAACTTCTTCCCCTTTAAAAAAAATTTCGTCCTCAAAAATTGAAATGAACCAGAATAAAAACGAAGTGAGAACGAAACGAAAACATACCGAATTAGACAAAGAAATGAGGATAACTAGCTCGCATAGACTCTTCGGTCTCCCAGGTAGCCTCACGCTCTGGGTGATTCTTCCAAAGAATCTTCACAAAAGGAATAACTTTGTTTCTCATGACTCTCTCTTGCCGATCCAGAATGGATTCAGGTTCCTCGGACAAAGACATATCAGGCTGAATCTGATCAAAAGGATAAGATGCGACATGCAATGGATGATAATGGTATCCCCTCAAAAGAGATACATGAAAGACATCGTGAACGTGCGATAACTGCGGAGGAAGCGCCAGACGATACGAAACCTCTCCAATACGTTCCAAAATCTCAAACGGACCGATGAATCGAGGACTGAGCTTGCCCTTGATCCCAAAACGTTTAACTCCTCTGAATGGCGAAACCTTCAGAAATACACGATCTCCAACTTGAGTACTTGTTCCCTTGTGAAGACGGGAACGACCCCATGAAATCGATGCCCCAAACGTCAAAAATCTCGCAAACTTGGATGGCATTTTGGGGCATTTTATCTTTCTGCGAGATTTTCCCATGACGTTGACAAGAGTCACAAGATTTGACCAAGTCATGGGCATCACGATAAATTGTGGGCCAATAGAAACCGGAGTCAAACACCTTTTTGGCGGTGTAGTTCGGGCCATGATGTCCCCCGGTAGGTCCATTGTGGTAAGCCTTAAGAATATCAACGGCTTCTTGGCCATGAACACACCGCCGGATGACTTGTTCCGCACAGATTTTAAACAAGAAGGGGTTGTCCCAAAAGTAGTGCTTAACATCCTTGAAAAATTTGTTCTTTTGCTAGGACGACATCCCTTTAATCATAAAATTCCCCGCATGGTAATTTGCAAAATCGGCAAACCATGGGGTACTAGAATCACCACGAAAATAAACCATACTAAGTGTCTCGAGAGGGAACGTTTCATTTATTTCCTTTTTATCGAGCACACTTTGGTGAGGGTTCTCTAATCGGGACAAATGGTCGACCGCGAGGTTCTCAGCTCCTTTTTTTTATCACGGATGATGATATCAAATTCTTGAAGGATGAGAACCCACCGGAGCAATCTCGGCTTAGCATCTTGCTTATTAAAAAGGTATTTTAATGCCGAATGATCCGTATACACTATGATTTTTGACAAGACTAAGTAAGGCCGTAATTTCTCGAAAGCATACACCACGGCAAGTAATTTTTTTTCCGTCGTGGTGTAATGAGCTTGAGCATCGGTCATAGTTTTGCTTGCATAGTGTGTAGGCTGAAAATGTTTTGTTTTTCGTTGTCCCAAGACTGTACCTATAGCATAATCACTTGCATCGCACATTAGCTCAAAAGGTAGGTCCCAATCGGGGGCAACTAATATTGGTGCCTCGGTAAGCTTTTTCTTGAGAGTTTGGAAAGCTTCAGTGCACTCTTGAGAGAAAATGAACGGATTATCTTTTTTAAGAAGTCGAGTCATCGGCCGGGAGATTTTAGAAAAATCTTGAATAAATCTTTGATAAAAACCGGCATGACCGAGAAATCTCCGAACACCTTTGATGGTTGTGGGATGGGGTAGCTTAGTGATGACATCAACTTTAGCTTTATCAACCTCAATCCCGTTTTTAGAAATCTTATGGCCAAGGACAATACATTCCTTGACCATAAAGTGGCTCTTCTCCCAATTAAGACAAAGATTAGTGTCTTCACACCGTTAAATCATCTTGTCCAAATAGGAGAGGCAAGTTCCAAATGAATTCCCAAAGACCGAAAAGTCATCCATAAACACTTCCATTGTTTTTTCGATCATATCATGAAAGATAGCCATCATATACCTTTGGAACGTGCCCGGTGCATTACATAAGCCGAAAGGTATGCGACGGTAGGCAAACGTTCCATAAGGACACGTGAATGTGGTCTTTTCTTAATCTTGAGGGTCGATGGGAATTTGAAAGTAACCCGAGAAACCATCGAGAAAGCAATAGTATTCGTTTCTCGCTAGTCTTTCAAGCATTTGGTCCATGAAT
Source organism: Tanacetum coccineum (assembly GCA_026074375.1). NCBI lineage: Eukaryota > Viridiplantae > Streptophyta > Magnoliopsida > Asterales > Asteraceae > Tanacetum > Tanacetum coccineum. The sequence continues at coordinate 15,240 of BQNB010103064.1, read as the reverse complement.
GGTAGAGGAAAGTGGTCTTTACGGGTGGCGTCATTTAACTTTCGGTAGCCAATGCATACACGTCATCTCGTAACCAATCGAGTAGGAATTACCTCATTTTCATTGTTCTCAACAATGGTAAAGCCGCCATTTTTAGGTACACAATGCACGGGGCTCACCCAAGGACTATCCGAGATAGGGTAAATTAATTCGGCATCAAGGAGTTTAAGAACCTCCTTTTTGATCACCTCATGGATTTTTAGATTAACCCTTCTTTGGTGTTGAATCGCCGGTTTGAAGTCATCCTCTATTTGAATCTTGTGTGTACAAAATTCTGGGTTAATACCCTTAATGTCAGAAAGTTGCCAAGCAATGGCTTGCTTGTGTGACTTCAAAACCTTTATGAGAGTGGCTTTCTCCTCATCTTTCTAATCTTTAGCAATTATGACGGGTAATTTATCATCACCCTCCAAAAATGCATATTCAAGATGAGGCGGTAAGTCTTTAAGTTCGACCACGGGTGGTTCATCAATAGATGATTTTTCATTTTTAGGTTCAATAATTTTAAGTTCTTATGGAGGGAGAGTTGGTGATGATGGATGATCATTAAGAAATTCTTCAAGAAGAAGAATGTCTCCCTCCGAATCATAGTAAGAGTCATCAATTTTTGGTGAAATTGGCTCATCTTCAATAGCTAGGAAAGCATCGGTTTCCTCAAGAAGACAATCACTATCCCCGAAGGGAGTGAGGGTAGGAGAAAAGGTGGAGACAATTGGTTCCATAGATGGAGTGGGATTGCCACTCACGGAAAATCCAAGAAATTCTTGAGAATACTCCTCACAAGCAACGTCAATGACGTCGATTTGGTTTACCGAAATATCATCATAATTAAAGGAGTATCTCGAAGTTTGATCAAGATTGAATGTTACGGCTTTATTGCCAATACGAAGAGTTAATTCTCCAGCGTAAACATCAATCAAAGCACGTCCGGTCTTTAAAAATGATCTCCCAAGAATTAGAGGAACTCGGGGATCGGCATCAAAGTCAACGACTACAAAGTCGGCCGGGAAATGGAACTTTCCTACTTTTACAAAGACATCTTCGGCTATACCGACTGGACGAGAAATCGATCGGTCCGCAAGTTCGAGAGTCATGCAAGTAGGAGTAAGTTCGGGTAGGGAAAGCTTCTTCCATATGGATAATGACATGAGATTTAGGCTAGCGCCAAGATCAGCCAAGGCTAAGCATTCATCCATTCCCGAAAAATCACACGGGATGAGAAATTTGCCGGGGTCTCAAAGTTTTTCGGGTAACTTTTTGAGGAGGACCGCCGAACAATGCTCATTTAACGGTGTTTTTGCTAATTCAAACAATTTTTCTTTATTGGTCAACAAACTCTTAATGGTCGAGGCAAACTTAGGCATGAGAATGAGAGCATCCGCGAAGCTAATGTCGAAATGCAAATCTTGGAAGATTTGGAAGAATTTCTCCATTTGGTTGTTAGCCTTTTCACGGAGCTTTTGGTCATTAATTCTAGACGGATATGGAATTGACGATTTCGGGTTAGGCTTTGGAGCGCTAACGGGAGCTTCAACTAGCTCAACAACGGTTTCAGAATTTGGTACTTGAGTTTCAACTTGGACAACTAGAGGTTGGACGTCTTTGGTACTTCCATTATTAGTAGGAGGCACTGTGTCCTTTGTCACTTCAGTTTCACGTTCCACTACTTTAGGAGAAGAAGAAGTAGTATGAATTGTGGGTCCCTTATAAGCAACACCACTTCGGATGGTGATACCTTTCAAATCTTCCCTCAGGTTAGTAATGGTATTACCAGGGACTGTTCCCGAACCCGATGATGAAGCGGTATTCAATTTCATGAATTGACTAAACATATTTTTAAGCTTAATATTAGAATTTTTCAATGAGGTCATATTCGTTTGCATGTTTTTCAAAATGGCATCATTTGCCTTCATGTAGTTTGTGAACTCAGTAGTAGTCACAACTTGTGGTTGAGGAATCGGGGCTTGATGAACCGGAGCTTGGTAACCCGGGGCTTGATGAGCCGGTGCTTGATAAGCCGGAGGCGGGTTTTGAACATGACAAGCTCCATGGAAGAATTGGTTTCTTCCTTGGTTATTTCCCTGATTGTTTCCATGATTGTTTCCTTGATTCCTATTTTGGTAGTTTTGATTTTGATTGCTTCGGTTTTGATTCTGATTAAACCCTGGTGGTCCGAGATAATTATCCGAACGATAGCTAAGCAGATTACAGTTACCTTAAGGTTGGTAAGAATTACCACCTTGATTATAGGCTCTCGCAGCATATACGTTCTAAGTTTGGCCAACGGTGGCTGGACAATCATTATAAGCATGTAGACCACCACAAGTTTCATAGCTAGGAGTAACTGCTTTTACTTGTTGGTTTGTTTGAAGCATTTTCATTAAATTTTTGTTAATTTCTGCCATTTTAGCCTTAAATGCTACAATTTCCAGATCGGAAGAAGAAGTGATAGAACTAGATGACTCACTCCTTTGAGCGGAAGTATCCCAATCATTGTGGTGAGCGGTCCTATTTTCGATTAGATCATAACACTCTTCGGGTCGCCTTTTCATAAAGGTCGCGCCGGCACCAGGATTGATGGTATCACGATGTCTTAAAGTTAACCCGTTATAAAAAGTATCTATTTGAGTGACGGGTAACATGTTGTGATTAGGACAACGATCAATCAAAAGCTTATAAAGTTCCCATGCTTTGAATAACGACTCATCGGGATGTTGACGGAAATTGATGATTAACTTCGTCACCATAGAGGGTAGAAAGTATTTTCTGAGAAATATTTTAGCCATTTGCTCAAATGTGGTGATAGAATTCCTTGGAAAATGATCAAACCAAGCGGTGGCATGATGTGTCAAGGAGTGAGGAAAGAGATATAGACGAAGGGCGTCATCGGTGACCCCATTTATTGATACTTTGGGTGACATGCAAAAATTTATCAAGATGCTTGTTCGCATTGTCACCCGGTAGTCCGTGAAATTGGCAAGAATTTTGAACTTGTTGAATCATGTCATTATTGAGTCCAAAACTCGACCATTCAAAGTCGGCTGGCACAACTCCTCTATTGTTCGGAGGTCAGAAACTGGTGGATCTCCTCCTCCGGCGGGAGGTGGTCCGTTATCACCGGCTCCGTTAGCGGCCATGTTAACTTCTTCAAATTTAATCACAAGATTAGGATCAACACGAGTCCTTCTTCGAATTGTTCGTTCGGGATCTTCGAGAGGTGGAAAAAGATTCCTAGTCGAAGATCGAGTGCTCATGCACTAAAAAGAAATATAAAAAGAGAAATTATACTAATTTATTTATTTGTTTTTTTCAACAATTGATTCACAATTTATTTTAATACAGAAAATGAGACAGAATAACTTAAACCAATAATCAACTTGCTTCACGGTAGCTCTCTAAAAGAAAAACACACAAAGGAGCGGAGGAGCGAGAAAGCGTGAAGCTATTAAAAACCTTCTCCTTTAGGGTCGTAGTTCCTCGGAACAACCCTCCTTATACCCCTCTTTTAGTTTGTTAATCTCTTAAAGGTGAGCCATACTTCACAAGTGACACAAAAGCAAGTTTTAAATGTTTTGTTTGTGAACTTATTATGATAATACTCAATTTGAGAGCATTATATTGATGATGATTTTATTATTTATTAAGGACAATGTTTTTATATTTTCGATTTATATAAAGAAATGAAAAATATTTTTGTATTTTTATATTTTTAAGAAAATAAACTTATAACTTCACAAGGAAGGATCTTCAAAGCACTAATTATCAAACGTTGAAACGACAATCGTATACACTCATCCCCGGTAGCGACGCCAAAAATTTGATGTTTACAATAATATATAATACTAATAATAATGATACAAGCAAACTTTGAGCAAATTACCTTTGACCAAAGTAATAAGTCAAAATTCACTAAGAAAATCAATATATATATATACGATTCCGGAAGTATACGATATTCCCGGGTCGTTCTTCCGTACGAGGAATGCAATGAAGAGTAGAGAGTCGGTTTGATATTTGATGTTTGAATAATAAATATTTTGATTGGATTTTCTAATTCTACGGGAAAAATAAGTAAGGCAAACTAAAAAAACGAAAGTAATTAAAGCTAAATCACTAAAACGATAACGGGAATCCTAAAAAAACGTGACTTAAAACCTAAATTATCAAAATTTAATCCTAAAATGATTTTTTTAATTTTTATAAATCCTAAATGACTAAAATGCAAGAACAAATAAAAGTAAACCAAAATCGTAAGCAATTAAAGTAAAAAAAAAGGATAACGGGACCAAATCCCGTTCTTTTAAAAAACTAAATTTTACAAATTTAACCTTACGAAAGCAAAATTAATTTTTAACAATCCTAAATGATAAAAGAAATTTTTTTTTAAAAAAGAATTATATTTATTTTATTTTATTTTATTTATTATGAATTAAAACCTGATTTAATCTAAAAAATGCTTAAAAATAGTAAACAAATTTTAAAAATTCTGAAAAAATTATGGAAAGTACTTTTAACTATTACTAATTTAAGAAAAATAAGAATTTGAAATAAACTAGACGGATAAGCTGTTAAATTAAGCTAATAAGATTTATAAGCAAAACTGCAAACTCATAATATAAACCAAATGGCCCAAGGGTCTTATGAAAAAGACCCAAGGGTGCGGTGGTAGGGAATGTGGCTGTTAAGGTTGAGGTCTTAGGTTCGAGACCTCCCTATACGGCCCATTCCTTACCATTTTTATGCCAAATTTCTTTTTGGAAATGCTTTGTATAATGAAAATAAGAACTTTTAATGAAGGGACTTTTTCCAGAAGCCACTAATAAGCTGGAAATCAGCTTATTTGAACGACAGATTCAGTTAAAAGCTTTTAAGCACATAAACTTTCTTAAAACTGCTAAAAAGCCAAAATAAGATCAAACCAATTAGACTTAAAAAGAAAAATAAGCTAACACAGATACTAAACTACACCTATTAAGCACTTATGAACAAAATTAAGCAAAGAAAAATAAGCTAAACTGAGCTTAAAGGGACATAATCATAAAAGCTTTTTAAACTTTAAATTTCTAAACTAAATTAGTGCTAAAAGCTTAAATAAGCTCTAAACATAAACTATAAGCTAACAGGACTTAAAACCTAACATAATAAGCAAGATGAAACACAAGTTAAGCAATCCTAAAAAGCCAAAATCTCTAACAAGCAAATGAGCTTTTGGCTCAAAACTGTTAACAAAACAGCCCTTAAGGGGACTTTTGAGCTTATTTTTAAGCAACCAAATGGAACTTTACAGATAAATTAACTAGTAAAACTTAAAAGCTTATAATTATAAGATACCTAAACACAATCAAAAGCATTTTGAAAATCAAAATAATCAGGAATAAGCTAATGAAAAAGGTGTTTTTACTGAAAAATTGACTTTTTTGGATTTTGAAAAATCTAACTAAAACACTACTTTTAAGCTAAAATTAAGGTGAACAAACAGATCCTTATGGACCTTAGACCTCCAAAAAGATTAAAATTAGACCTCAAAGAGCAAGTAGAAACTTTCAAAAAGCATTTTGAAATTCAGGATAAGCCAGAAAAGCCAAATGAAAAAGCAGTTTTGTAGATTTCAACATTAGTAAAAAATTCAGACACTAACTTAAACTTAAACTAACCTAAAGATGATCATAAATTTCACTAAAATCTGACCCATTCTTCGAATTTGAAAACTGTTTTGACCCATTGTTACCTAGACAGATGCAACCGTACCAAAACTAAATATACCAGATTATCATGATTTATTATGCATTTAGAACTAAAAACAAACAAAACTTGGACCTTAAAACTCAATTCAAATTAAACACATGTTTGAAACATAAATCCTTCATAGTTAGTTAGCATTTTTTAGAAAAAAACATGAAAACTTACTTTAACTAGATTAAAACTTAACTAGAAATGATTTAAAACTGATTTGTAGGCAATCTAAATTAGTTTTGAGGACTTGAAATGTCCAAAACAGATTTTGCACTTAACTTGAACCTTAATACAAACACCCCTTTATTTGTTAAATTTTAACTTAAAGCTTAAAACAAAGAACAATAATCCTTAAACTACATTCATAAGGCATTACTAAGACTAAACAAACATTAATAAAGCATATCAAACACATTCAAACAAGTATTAATCAGAATTAACCCAAATCATTAAAATGAGCACAAAATGCGAAATATGAAACTTACAAAAGTCCAAAGCTTTTGTTTAGAACTTAAACAACCCAAACAGCTTTCAAATCAACCTATAGCTTCCCATAAAGCCCTAATACCATGGCCATCCATAATTTACCATGCTCCATAATTTTTGAACACTTATGAGTAGTTTTTGGTAAAATGAAACAGTAAACCTATAACAAGTTATAAGTTTAGAACAAATTGCATAAGCTTATAAGAGCTTATAAAAGAGACTTATAAACAATAATGAGCTTGAAAACATTAAAGAGCTTAAGAACAGATTTTATAAAACTTGAACACTTAAATTTGCATTAATTTAAAAGAGGGTTACAAGACTTGAAAGTTAAAGACAATAAGTAAAACTAAGCTGGAAATAAGTTTAAAACAAGCTATACTGCTCCTAGATTACTACTACACTACTAGGTTACAACTATGACAATGGCATTCTATTTATAGCCGAATTCTAAAGTCTTGGTGTCTTCATGTTTCTGCTACTTCTCTGAGTGAGTTTAAGGGTGTGTTTCTTGTGTGAGAGAGTTGCAAAATCAATCATAGCCATTCATCTTTCTTGTTCTCCAAGTCCATTGATCACAGCCTTTGATTTGGGTCTTTAATATGTTGATGAATGAGGTGTGAGAGGATTGCCAAGGTGGATTTAGAGTTTTGTGAGTGGGGAAAATGACATTTTTGTTTTGGGGAGCAGGGTAGCAGGTTTTGGGGTGTGGGGTAGCAGGGATGATGAATAGTGCCAAAAGTTTGGCGGGTAAATGGTTTGGTTATTTGACTGGGTATAAGTTTGTGAAATGGAAACTTTGGCCCCTGAGTTTGTATGGTGTGTTTGCACCGTTAGTCCTTTTGGACTGACACTGTTAGTCCTTAAGGACTAACGACATAAAGGTTAAGGGTGTTGTGGGCTTAACGACAGTTAAATGTGTTTGGGCCTTTTTATTGGCAGTTTGGGCCTAATATGATTTTGGGCTGTTTTTAAGTTACAATGGCAATTATAACTTATATATTGGTCTTCAATAATGCTTAATGGGCTGACCCGGCCCATTAGATGGGTGCGGGTGGGCCCATTTAACATTTCTTCGATACCGGCTTCATCTTTGACTTTTGACTTTGACTTGGTTGACTTTGACTTTTTTTTACCGGCTGACTTGACTTTTCACTCTCTTTTCATTCTCGTGCTTGGTTTTGTCCATTTTGACTTGATTTTTTGTCCTTTAGTGAATATCCGTCACGTGCACAATTATAAATCACAAAACACACAAAAATAATGTATTTTGATATATTTTGGTCATTTTAAGCACGTTTTTATAGGCAAAAGATATGTGTAATTAAACATATACCACTATCCTAAAACCCTTTCTATTTGATCCAATCCCTATGTGTGTGTGTGTGTGTCTATATATATATATATATATGGTTATTGTGAAAAGTAATTATGGGTAAAAAGTATAGGAAAGATCCTTAACCATTGGATATCTCAATTCGAAACAAATTAATTAATGAGATCAAATTGGCTTATTAATGAAAATTTATTAATTTTAATGGGTCATTATGAAACTTAAAAGGATATATTGGTCATTTTTTTCTACAAAAATTTAATGGCATAACCCATTTATTTCAAAAATTAAATGCCATCCTCTAGATTTAATGCCACATGAATTTGATTAAAATAATTGACACTTTTTTTTGTTGATGACACATTATACTCTTTTTTGACACATAAAAAACATTTTTAACTAACAACATTGACACATAACTTCGTACAATTGACACATTATATATAAAGTTGGCACATAACTTCGTACAATTGACACACTGTATATAAAGTTAACACATAACTTCGTATAATCGACACATAACTTCATATAATTGACACACTATATATATAATTGACACATAACTTCTTATAATTATCATTGTTGACACACATAACTTCTTATAATTGACACCCTAATTTTCTTGATACATATGTAGTGACACACTAATGTAAATTTATCAATATGTAGATTAACAAGAAAGCATAATATTGTACACGACATTAAGCAAATTAAAACATTAAATGTGAGGTTAAGTGACTTAAATGAGCATTAAAAGGAGGAATGATAAAATGTCTAGAATATCCATATTAATAAAATGAAAAATGATACACTTTTCACCCTTTTTATCCTTTCTATCATAAAAAAGTTTTTATTTGATCTAATCTCTCTGTGTGTGTATATATATATAGTGTTGGGTTCTTTTCAGAACCAAATGAAAGTACAGAACTGCGAGAACCGATCTAGACCGTCTATAATTTGATCAATGGATGAAATGGTGTGTGGCATAATTGTAATTTAAACTAAAACCAGTTATTATTATTTAAAACGCCAAAGGGCATTAATGTAATTTTTTATACTAACTTTACAAAAACTGCTCCAAATAATTCGGATCATTTCCAAAATTAATTGATAGAAGTAAACTTTCTCTCTCAATTAGGGTTGCCGCCCATAACAATTTTCATCACACAAAAATTCGCTACAGCTGCCATCACCAAATTGAGGTTTAAATATTGGATCAAATATGATATTCCTTTGTAGATCCAAAACCACAAACCAAAAGAAACTTTGCCTTAGAGATTTCGATCTTGTATTTTACGATGACATCACTGGCCAAGGTCGTTGAGAAATGTAGATCCAAAACCACGAACCAAAAGAAACTTTGCCTTAGGGATTTCGATCTTGTATTTTACGATGACGTCACTGGCCAAGGTCGTTGAGAAATGTAGATCCAAAACCACGAACCAAAAGAAACTTTGCCTTAGGGATTTCGATCTTGTATTTTACGATGACGTCACACACATATTCAAGAACATATAAAAAGGAGAATTTATTGAGAAATGAATTGATTCGTAAGTTCACGTTATTGTATTTATTTCAAATTGTTTTTGATCTCTGAATAATGTTTTTCTCATCTCTTGGTTCTTTTTTAGTTTTCTAGGTTGGACCAATTTTGAAAGGATATAGTTATATGTTATATGACTATGTTAACTTGTTTTGCATGAGTAATTTTAGATACGTATATATGTTGATATGATTAAAAATACATATGCATACGTTTGTTTATATGTTCCAGTCTAGTGTTATTAAAAGAAATACATGTGCATGCTCTAGAGATTGACGAAGTGTTTAGCTATCGTTTAATTAATTATCTTTTTTGATGTTGCTGAAACATATTATTTGATACGAGGAAGATGATAATTTTATATCATGAAGACCGCGATGCACAAGAGGAGCTTGTTTGGTTTCAATTTTAGCTTTTAAAATAGGTTACTTAGTTACATATATGTTATATCATAGTTGTCACCAAAAAGTAGCTTGTGACAACAAATACACGTATGCATCTTTAAACAATGGGTTAACGTGATAAGATTATTGAAGTAATAATGTATGTGTAGATTCTACAAATTATGAGTAAGTGTGCATATATGTTCAGTTAGATTAGGCAAATATATAACAATACTTGTTATGATTAAATTTGTTTGCATCATTTGATATAAGAAATAATTGTGTATATGGGTTTTATTAGTTGTTATGATTAAATAATTCGTTTGTTAATTATTTGTGGTTGATAGAATATTTTCGTGTTTTTCCGCAAAATCACTGAGCAAAAGAAGATAAGTTAGGGTTAAGTATTGTCCAATTATATCTTGAATGAGTTGCTTCTTCTATTAGAATTTTAGAGTCGCTTGTCCCCTCAATTAGAGTATTGTGATTACATTGTTTTGAAAAGTAATTCTCTTTATTTTCAGAATTTAGATTTATATGTGATTCAGGCTTATGTATTTTGATGGTTATGATGGGAGTGTATTGTTCATTGCCTTTTTCTGGTTGATTGTTTAGGATTCAAGTGTTTGCGGTTCAACCTTTGATAAAATCTATCATTTTATTTGATGAACACATACAAACTGAATAAGTGTATATATGTGTTTTGATATAATAGTACTTCTTATAATTAAATATGTTTGCATTATTTGATATAAGAAAAGGTTGTGCATATGTGTTTTGTTTGTTGTTATGTTTAAATTATTCGTTTTTAATTGCTTTACAAGTACAAGTATGATGAGCAATATGAAGATTGCACGTGTGTTTTGTACAAACTATCTAGCGAGAAAATAGTTATGATAAAATTAAACAGTAAAGACACAAGTGCACGCAGTAGATACAAGTGTACATAAACTAACTTCAGTGCATATATACAAGAGCATATAGATGACTCAAATGCACATATACATACCAAGAAATTGATATTCTCTAACGAGGGGAAATGCATATGTTAGTTACTTTTAGATTTTTTTTATTAAATATCACTAGACACGTCTAAACCTTCATTTGTTAGTTACTTTTAGAATATTTTTTTATTTGAATTGTATATCACATGATTGTAGATTTTATGTTTAATGTTTTTGTTTTGAAATGTATACGGCACATGTAAAATATTTATGTTTGCCATTCCATGCACTTGTCTAAATATTTATGACCAAAACACATTATAGGTTTAATCAATTAAACACTAAAAACATATATAAAATTAGATTATCTAAAAAAAACACATGCATCTTACCTTTTCAAAACTAAACATGCTGAAAAAAATATTTAATAAAAATTCCTAAAATTTAAGAACTACAAAAACGTTTTTTATTTAAAAAATTCAAAAAAATGTAATTTTATCTATATACCCTTTTGAATTAAATTAAAAAGATAAATATGAAAAGAAATTGGTTGAGGCTGGTTCTCGCACTTCTGTACATTTATTTGGTTCTGAAAAGAACCTCAACATATATATATATATATATATATATATATATATATATATATATATATATATATAGGGGACCGTTCTTTGCAAAAACATTTGTTTGTACAGAACCTACAGAACCATTTAAACCAATTAGAATTTAGTATCATTACTTTTTTTTATTTAATTCAAAAGGGTATAATAGTCAAAACACATTTTGACTTTTTTTTGAATTTTTTAATCAAAAAAACGTTTTTTTTAAACCTTTTAATTTTCGGAATTAATTTTTTTATTTTATTTTATATATTATTTTTAGTATATACTGTTTTCAAAAGAAAAAAAATGAGTGCATATATGTTTTTTTTTAATATTGTAAATTCCATGTTTTTAGTGTATATTTTTAACTTAATATGATAATTACACATATGTTTCTTGTGCACATTCTTTAATCCTCAAAATTTATAACACAAAATATAGACAAAAATTGATATCAAATGAAATACATTTCAAATACAAATAACAAACAAAAAACATAAATACATAAACAAAATTTGATATCAAATGAAATACATTAGAAATATAAATCCAACTATATCCATGTTGTTCAAAAACATGTGCGCACTCTTTGAAAAATATATTTGCACGTTTCACTTTCTCTCTCAAATTAATTAGAACATATGAGTACCCTTGCAAGAACATATATGCACACCTTTCGATAACATATATGCACAACTTTTAAAATTACAAGTGCATTCATTAATCATCTTCATCACACGTCGTCCTTCCAAAAACATGTATGTTTGCGATGAACACATAAACTTCATAATTAAAGCACCAAAACACAATCCCTATCTCTAAATAATAACCAAAAAATAAATAGATAATCATATTATTTATAAAAAATAAATAGTTAATCAACCACAATTTTTTGATGACTCGGCTCCTAATTTTATTGTTTCGTGGCCCGATCTTGCTTTCTAATCTAAAAGATCTTGACTGCTTCAATAATTAAAGCACCAACGCCTTCATATATGTCATGTGAGAACCGATTAGTCCCTATTGCATATAAGTC
>BQNB010103062.1:5377-21437 GCA_026074375.1 Tanacetum coccineum | reverse complement strand
AATGAACATGATTTACAATTCATACGCATACGGTTTTGAAATTTTTATGTAAATCATTTATACTTGCATTTTGGTGCATGCATGCACAACTTATCCAATACCCTCACTATCCCTACCTATACATAATAATACTTGCATAACATTTCAAAAATTAGTTTTCTTTCCCTCCTCTTGGTCTTATGGCTGGCCACACTTAAAGAAAAACAAGCAAAACCCTTTCATCCCTTAAAACACCCCATTTTTTCTATTATGCTTAACTTTAAACAACTCAAATGCTAGGATCACGAGCACTCCTCTTGTCCCTCTCAACCATAACCGGTAAAAACACATCAAAGACACCAAAATATGTCATTTTTCTCTTATAGGGACTTAAGGCATGCAAAGGGAGAAAGTAACTTTAAAACCTTTCCAAAATTTTACTATAAAAGGAGCCTTCATATGCAAGTAGTCACGCTTAAAATCTCAAAAATACTCTCTCTTCTCCCACCATATTTTGGCAAAATTTTGGCAAGGAAACAAGGGTTTCAAAAATTGGTTTAGGTATTTTTAAAGAAGGTTTAAAGATTTAACTTGGAAGCTACGGTTTTGGGTTGACAAATTTAGGGTTTTCTTTAGGTCTTGGGTTCATTTGGTCACTTATTCATCCACAATCATTGACATCATTGTTAGTATCATGCTTTCATGTATTCATACATTTTAAACATCTGATATATGATTTATATCACCTACATATGATGGTTGTGTAAGAAGAATATATTTAAAACTTGTTTTACAAACCCTAAACTAGTGTAGTTTTTCGTATCGCCTTGTGTGCTCGTGATGGCAACTCTAGGGTAATCTATTGTAAATTTTCATTTCCTTGTATTTTAATATAGTGTGTTAGCTAAATTAATGGAGGTGCTAAAAAGATTTGGATTCGTTTACTTTTGAATGATTTTTGCAAGATTAGTGGTACAGATTTGAGTTTTGAACTTTAGGCGTATATATGAGCACCTTAAGAGTAGTTTGACATATAGAGCATTTTGAACTTTTTGTAGATAATAGCGAGTTAAATCGAGCCAAGAGAATAAATATTGAGTTAGTTTGGCCAACCAAAATCAAATCAGTAGTGTAAACACAGTCTGGTCTTGAAAACATCCGTTTCTTCGTGTTTGTAAGACATATCATGGGGACCCGTAAGACATATATGGACCCTTTAAAATTTGATTTGCTTTATAAGGCTTACATTTTTGGAAAGAAAATTAAAAATCCTTCAACCTAGGCTTTTTAAACTCTTTATTTCAGTAGAAAATGAGTAAGATACGGCCCTGTGAAGTCGAGAAACAATTGTTTCAGCAACTGTTTTAGATACTTTTTATTATAAAACACTTGTAAACTACATTTTAAAGTATAATTTGAACTTGGAAAACCCTAGACGCAAGTATATAAAGGTGATAAGAATATTTATAAAACTCATATGCATTTTGTACACTCATATTGTGATCTTAAAGCACCTCGTTATTAAATTAGGTCATGATTAGGACTCGTGCTATATTTGAACTTGCGTTGTTTCCTCGATTGTACTACTTACTTGAGGTGAGTTTCATAGCCCCACATTTACATGGTTTATACTTGTTTTGAAACACTTAGGGTGAGATAAATCGCTTGCTTTTACATATGGACATAAGTACATTCAAACTATTACAGATTAGCCTAAGTGTCGTTAACCCACTTGGCCCACTATCATGAACCGTTAATTACTTTGTGTAAGCATAATTGTTGTAAATAGATCTATTGGGGTTGACACCCCTGTCTGGATAAGTAGCGCTTATTTGATCAACGGTATTGGTCAAACAGACATATACCTTTTAGTAAACTCTAGGTGGTTTTGGGTTAGACACCTACCGGGTAACTACTTGTAACAACATTATTCGCTAGTCCTAGATTCCGTGTCATGAGCTTAGTGCAATCGTAATAAATTCTTTTTGTATGACATTGTATCTGTTATAATGGTCATACTTGGAAATTTTGTGGTCCACAATTATATTTACTAAAACCTATGAACTCACCAACATCATTGTTGACGTTTTAAGCATGTATTTCTCAGGTTTGTGAATGGCATGGCTAGCTTGTTAGAGTCGCATCATCGAACTCTTTTCCTGCATGACTATGATCATCTGGATGTCATTCAAACAATTTATCAATTTGTATTGAAACTATTGATTTTACTTGGTTGGAAACTTAGTTTGTTTTTAATGTATCAAATGATCACTTTTTAAACGACCCATATAGAGGTCGTTCTTTATATCTTGTGTTCATGTGCTATGAAGTCACCACCCCCTGTTACCTTTCCACTGTGATATTTTGGGGGTGTGACAGATTGGTAATAGAGGTAGGTTATAGACTAGGTTAAATTGTTAGGCCTAGATTATAACCGCTGCATCATAAGCGTTTCGCTCACATATATCACTAAATTGTCATACATGATCATTTACTTAAACGATCTCTAAATCAACACTAAATCTTTTTCTAAGACATTGTGAGTGAACCAATGGTATCCTTTATTTCTAGACGTTGTGAGTGAATCATTGGTATCATTTATTTCTAAAACATTGTGAACAATACAATGGTTTCTAAAACTTTTCATGACCTTACGTAATACCGTTTTAGATGAAATTGAAACTGGTCACAATATGTCGATCCCACTAGTTACCTTACTATCCAACTTTAAGTTTGAACACTGATACACAATAAAATATACAATATAATATCACAAGAGCAATTAAGAAAATTCCCTAAGGAAAATTCACTCTTAAAAGATATATATAATATATAATACGTATATTTAACCGGGAAGAATGATCACCCGGGTCGTTTCCCTAACGACTTGTGAAATTGAAACCGCGTTTTAGCTCGGATTATGATTTGAATGAGAGAAAAGATATTTTTTGATTATCTATAACTACTAAATAAAGCAACAATTAAAATGAACAATTAAAAGCAATTAAACACTTAACAATTAATGGGAAACAAATAAAACGCTACAATAAAGCAAATACACTAAAATTAACTCCTAAAAATGCAAACTAAATTTCTAAACCTAAATTAGGACAAAAGAAAATTTTAAGAAAAAGAAAAACATTTTTTTGATTATTTTTGAATTTATTATGAATTAAAAACTAATTTAATCTAATTAAATCTTAAAAAATAGCAAATTAAGTTCTAAAAATTGAGAAAAATGATTTTTAAACTTAGAAAAATCTAAAATAACATAAAAACTAAGAAAACTATTTTTAACTATTTTAAAAATTAAAATCCTATTTTTAAAATTAAAATTAAAAGCTTAAAAATGAAAATTAAAATCTAAAAGTGTTGAAAGTGACTTTTCTGATTGTAAACCTAAAAGTATTTAATCTAATGCTAAAAACTATTTTTTTGTATTTTTATAAAACTTTTTTCTATTTTTTATGTATTTTCTAAGATTTTAACTTTCGAAAAACTATTAAAAATAAACTAATTGATGGAAAATTACGAAAAATTCAGGAAAAATCTAAAATGTAACAAAGATTACTAGAAAATTAAAAGAAACAACTCAGCTTATCATATAAGCTGTGAAAACGGCTTATTTAGCTACGGCTTATTATAAAGAGCTTAAAAGGAAAATGGCTATAAGTATTAAATGTGGGGAAAGGCTAATGGATGAGCTAATGAAGCATGGTGGTAAGTCGTGTGTGTTGTGTGCAAGGGGTCTTGGGTTCGAGGTTGGCAGACACCCCTTTTTGTCTTTTTTATATTTTTTTTATTTTGCAAAACTGAAAACACAAAGTTGTAAATTAAGCTAATCTAAGCAACTTTAATAAAGACAACATAAGCTTATGCTCAATAATAAGCTTAAAAACAGCTTATGAAGCTGCTGTTACAGAAACTAAGGGTTTGAGCTTAAAAAGCTTTGTTGACACTTAAAAGCTTGCACAAACTTAAATATAAGCTCGTTTTGAAAACCAAAAGTTGTTCTGAGAAGCTAATGATGAGCTTAAACTAATTATGAAAAGAGATTTGAGCTGGAAACACTGGAAGACAATTGAAATTTATGATTAAGGTGCCAAACTCAGATTATAACTCAAAAAGCACAAAATCCAATTAAGCTAAAACACTTAATAAGCTAATTCAGAACCCTAGCTTTTGAAAACTTATTAAACTACTTAAAGGCTATAAATCCAAATCATAAAAACACAACCTATAAGCTAGAAATCAAAATTTTAAAACTAATTCTTAACTACTATTATTTTTGGTCTTTTTGAGTTTTTTTTTGATGAACTTTTAAGCTAGGTTTACCTAGGAAAATAAGCTATTTTATGAAAAGCAAGTCTAAATCTAAATTAACCTATATGAAAACTACTACCTACTTGAATTTAAAGGTTGAAAATCTATTTAAACTATTTTAAATGGCAAAGCCACAAAACCAATGTGCAGGTTACCTTAAGGGTAAAAACTGCACTTGACACACTCATATAGAGTGTGTAAACACAAATTAAGCACAATCTAAGCCTTAAGTAGCTTATTTCAATTTTTCACAAACAAAAATAAGGAGAAAAGGTCCCCTGGTGCTGAGACAGATTCAATAAGCCACAAAAATCATTATAAGCTCAAACTAACTTATCAATTTTATTTAAAATCTTATCAAATATGCTAATCTAACTAACCAATAAGAAATTTCAAAGTAGCTTTGACTTTTAAAGGTCAAAACTCACTATACCAAACACCCCTTAACTTTTTGACAGAATTGATTTAGCTTATGAATTTGAAAACTAGCTAACTAAACCTTGTTACCAGATATCATTAAGCTTATAACAAACCTAATAAACACAATTCAACAGTCACTTAAGCTAAAATCAAGATCTACCACTAATTACTAACTAATATTTTTGGTTTTTATGAAATTTTTAGACAGAAATTGAAATCTAAAGATCTATATTAACTAAGCTAAAAATGATGAATAATAAGCACAATTAGATGATGAAAAGCACAAATAAGCAACAACTAAGCAATAAGAACAACTAATAAGCAAGTGAGCAAATATTAAGCTAGTACTCAAAAGGAACAAAGAATTTAAATAAGAAACTTACACAAGCTTCAGCTAAACAGAAGCAAAGACTTAAAGAGCAGTAAAGGACTAAGTAATTTAAATGATGGACTTACAGTAACCTTAGCCAAACAAAGGTAAAAGAGCTCAAAAGAGTTTATCAACAGCTCTGGCTTATTTAAAATAAGCCAGTAAAGTCCATGGGATTCCTTCCTTAACTGAATCCCCTTCCATAAGCTTATAATCCAATAGACAAGGTTTTTAGCTAATTTTATTTATTTAGGTAGATTAATAAGTCTGAATTAAGCTCTATTACTAGCTTACAGACTCGTGAGAGCTTATAGAGCTTTTTGAACATTTAGCTTTATTTAAAAGAAGTGAGAGCAACAAAAGTGCTTATAACAGATTATTTAAGAGTTAAACTAGATTTCATTAAAATAAAACTTGATTACATGTTTAAAAGGAAATTACAACTGAATTTAAAAAGGAAATTGCAATAAGCTAATTTTAAGCTAAAAACTACTAAGCTACTACTACGTAGATTGTGAATGTGTGTCAAGTGTGAGCTATTTATAGCCAGTTGATGAAGATTCTAGGCCTTCCTTGCTGCCCACACTCCTTTTGATCTTGCCCGTACACTCTACCAATCATTAGATCTTCAATATGAGCCCTTGGATCAAGAATGTGCACAAACAGATTGCCAAGCTGTCATTCTTTTGATGTGACAGCTTGTGCTAGTTTTGTGAGTGCTTCCAGTATAAAACCCCTCCTCTTTTGTGCTTTCTCTACATCCACGTGGCTTGATAGCTTGAGATAGCTAATGAGAGTACTTGTTTTTACAAATCTAACCCTGCTATCATGATGTAGACCACTTGAATTGTCTTAATCACCCCTTAATTTGCGTTTGCCCCTTGTTTTTTTGACTGTGGGTAGATTGGAGATGACGAATGAATAGTAACCCTTTTTTGGTGCCCTTTTTCTAACTAAAATGGGTAAAAATCGTTTTAAACTTTTGGCTATTGACAAATTCAGTCCTTCTCTTTGTGTTATTAAAAGTTGTAGTGTAAAACAACTTTAAGAAATTGGCAACAATGGGTCTCTTGTGTTTATATCAAATGAAAGGTCCGGGTACTAAATTGTCTTGGTAGGCATTAGACATTTGTTTATTGTTTCCTGGGTAAAGGATTTAAGGAAAAATATAGGCCCATTAGACTTAGGGACTAATGTGTTAACTTTAAAACTTGAAGGACTGAAATTGTAACATGGTTTTTTGTCCTAGTGTTTGGACTTTTGTTGACCTCAATATTGTATTTTATTTATTTTTTTTTGGTTTTTTTTTTTTTTTTTTTTTTTTTTTTTTTTTTTTTTTTTTATTTGTTTTTTTTTGTTTTTTTTTTTTTTTATTATTTTTTTTTTTTTTTTTTGAACTTTCTTACTTAGGAGACGCACTGCATTGACTTTTGACATTTTCATAGAAAGCTACTGGCTTTTTGTACACTCTTCTTTCAATCATGCCTGTGTTTGCACCCTTTGTTGACGTTTTTCTTGTGATTTTGAATATATCCATACCCTTCATCACACAAACAAACAAAACAAGTGACTTTTAGAGTGTTTTGGGCTAATTGGGCCTTTTTAGTATAACGGATATGTATATTTTACACATATCAAAATTCCCCAAGCTAAACGATTGTGTGTCCTCACGCAATATTACATGCCTTATAACCAAATACTAACAAAATTCCCCAAACTAATCCTTTAAGAAGTAGTAAAGTCTTTTGCGGGGAAAATTTCTAAGTCACAAGTTATAAAACACCCGAATTCCCATTTTCAAAGATTTTTTATTTTTTATGATTTTTCTTGATAGACTATCTAACTACAACTTATTCCTGTGTTGGCATAATGTATTGTTTTCATTACCACATTGGTAACTTTAAGGATCATAGAACAAAGAGCACAATTAAGTGTCTAAAAGATAACTTCATCATTCCCGATTTTTCACTTTTCCTATGCTAAGCTTAAAAATAAGATCACCGTTAAGTACGAGCTAAGATGCTAAGACTACTTATAATTACAACTTGTGAATTTCTCTTCCCGGCACATATCATATATTTAAGTGTGTGTGCTCAAATTAATTTAAACCATTAAATCCATATATTTAGATAGTTGAAATCCGACCAAGCTTTACACATGGGCCTTTTGGGCTAATATGTTCAATCCCTTAGTAATAACGAAACTCATAGCAAACAAATAACCTCCTTAGCTAAGACATCGTTGTTCACTGCCCCATAAATGACTTTCTTCTCTAGCATCCCACCGTCATCGGGTAAGTGCTAAGGCTTTGACACCCCATCCGGAGAATAATAATACGAGACGCATGAACTTCCGTATGAAAAAGCCATGCAGACTTTTGCAAATCTAGTGTCAAAAGAATAAGTTGGTAATAGAGATGAAATCTTTTACATTTTATTTTCTAACTTCCAACATTATTATTACTATTTACATTAATATGCAAGAAGCGGTATCACTTTCTTTCAGACGACACAATCGCCACCCTCCAAAAGAGCTCGTGTACTTATTATATACCAACCCTAAAATATACATTCCTCCATCCTTTTCTTTCTCTGTCACATCGGGAGCGAAACCGACAAATGCCCATGGTACTATATTGCGATGAATTTATATTAGTTATTAACACTAAGGATTTATAACTTGCATCCTTTTTATTCACCAACTATATATTTTTTAATTAACTACATTTTTACTAGTATTATTTTTGCAAATAGAAAAATTTCATTTTAGAAAACCAAAGTATAAACTTGAACTAAAGTTTTTATTTACAAATAATGTTTGACTTCATCATCGATAAAGCTTTTTTCTCTGAATATGTTGATTATACTTTAGAGAAAAACTTCTACTTTGTAAAAATTAAAGAGAACACGTAATAATTAATCATTTTAAAACTTCGGGGAAGAAAAACCACAAGTTATTTCTTATGCCTTTAAGTTTTCAAAAAACTTTGTTAGCATCCTAATTCGCTTAATCAATCACTATCATTTTCTTGTTCTTGCATTTTTAAAATCTCTAATAAAGAAATTCGCAAATACTTAGCTATATAAAATCCACTCGCATATTTAAAATCTATAGTGTTAAGTAGCTAGATGGAGTCTTGAGATAACACAAGTCTTCATTTACTAACAAATTCAAATATTAGCATGTTAAAGTCAACATGATACTAGCACAGAACGACATCATTAATTGTTAAGTAAAACTGAGAACTCTACACGATCGATCGGGTCAAAAATTACTTCTTATTCTTACCAACGAAAAACCTACATTCGTGTCTTAACACTTATATTATATATTATTATTATTATTATTTTTTTCAACTACTAATATATATTTTTTTATTTATTTTTATTTATTATTTATTTTTAAATAAGATCTTAAAATTTTTAAATTTTTGCTATTTTTTTGTGGGAAAATGGGTACGTGAGAACAAAACAATAAGCAGGCAACATCAAATCGATAGATTCCCTCCCCAAACTAAAACGAAACATTGTCCTCAATGTTTAAAGGCGGGTCTCTACGAAAATCTAAGCCGTTTATGAATTATGCAAAGATAAACGTGAATCGATAAGATGAAAGGATATTGGATCTCCCCAAACTAATTTCAAACAAAGGATAGGAAGCTCGAGTGAAACGGGACACAACACCGAACAAATAATTAAAATAATCAATCCTGCAAAAATCACAACAAACAACAAACAACAAGAAACCGGAAGAGGATAGCCACAACACATCACAACACATTAAAAATAGAAAGAAAAATAGAAAAGGATAAGCATGGGGTGAACTCCCACGAAGCGGCTTGTTTTTGGTCACCGAGTCACAAGCTCGACTCGATCCCTGAATTTAGTTGTCCTTAGGGAGAGTGAAAATGGAAGAGAAAATCTCAATCGGGCTTTCATTAATGTTTGGACAAACATTAAAGCACATGAAAGTTCCATCCCGATGAGAGGCCACCGGCTCTAAGTGAAGATGCCGGGGTCAAAAATGGTGTCTTCACTCCCGAAAGAGAGAAATGAAGAAAGAAAGAGAATGAAGGTCAAATCGGAAACAAGG
This sequence comes from Tanacetum coccineum, assembly GCA_026074375.1. Classification (NCBI taxonomy): domain Eukaryota; kingdom Viridiplantae; phylum Streptophyta; class Magnoliopsida; order Asterales; family Asteraceae; genus Tanacetum; species Tanacetum coccineum. The sequence goes on along the minus strand of BQNB010103062.1, from coordinate 12,253 downwards.
GTGGGAAGGGTGGGTAAAATATTGGTCATAAAATCATGAGATTTAGAAACACCCTTAAACACTTTGGTTATCAAAATACCCGCTTCGGGTTCAAAACATTTCTCAACATCCGGTGGTTCCGGTGGAGGACGAGGAATTGACGGATCATCTTGATGGTCAAGGTTAGGTAACTCATTATCTTCATCTTCGGAATCATCATTCTCAACACCTGGTGGAATTAAATCATCTGGAACAAGGAAAATATCGATCTCTTCTTGAGCGGGCTCACTATCCTCAACGGGGATAGGAGATACGGGAAGAGACTCGATAACTGAACTTTGAGAAGTTGAAATCTCACAAAGCACTGTCATAAGACTAAGATATTCCTCAAATTCATGATCATTCCCTGAAGGAAGTGTTAAAAGTTCACCGGCGAACTCATGGTGAAGAGGATCACTCCTTGGAGAAAAAGTAATCGAAGATTCATTTTGTTCTGGTTCATGATCGGAAATCACTTCGAAAGCGAGATTATGGGAATCATCATCACTAAGCAGATTATCAAGAAAAGTTACATCTCCTTCTAAATCGAAATAACCTTCCTCAAAATTAGAAGAAACTTCCATAGCTAAAAAAGCATCGATCTCATCATTATCGTCTCCTGGAGTAAAAAATCAACCTTATCGGACAAAGGTGTGTTAAGTAAAACTGGCTCATCAGAAATGTTGGAATTTTTGATCTCGACATCTTCTTTCATTTCATCAAAAAGAGGATTTATGGTGCTAAATTTGAAATTGTCATCAAATTCAAAAAGACGATTTAAATGATCTTGAAAATTTCCTTCTTGAATATCTTTTTTAAGAAGAGTGAGTTCATCGGCGAACTCCTCAAGATTGTCACTAGTCTTCACCGGAGAAGAACTAGGAGAAGGATCATCAGAATGAGTAGTGGTACTGCAATGCATGAACAAAAATTCTTTTCCTTGTTTTCTCAGATTTATCGGCATAGTAAAACAAGATTCAAGCTTTCCTACTCTTAAGTTAATTTTTCCTTGTACAAATCAATGGAGAGGCTTTTGAGGGTATCCTGAAGGAAGGGTATTCCTAGTATAATGGCACTCTTGGGTCGTTAGGCTCATAAATTAACAACCACAAAATCGCAGAAAAGTGAAACATCGACTCTTAAACACAACATCCTGGCTATGCCCATCGGTTGAGTTTGGCAAACGATTGGTAGCTCGAGTGTCATTCGAGTATGGAGTTAAAGCTTCAAGCTCAAGTTTATTTGCTGATAGATATGAGGGTAAAAGGATTAATGCTAGCTCCGGAATTTGCTAAGCACTAAGTCCTATTGAGTATTGTTAAGCACATGGGATAAGAAATTTTCCCGGATCTTCGAGCTTTTGGGGGACTTTGTTCATAATGATAGCAGAACATTCAGCATTCACAGTCGTGATAGCGATCTCCTCGAGCTTCTCTTTGTTCCTTAGCAACGAGCTTAACCATTTGTTGAACTTTGGCTTTTCGACAGAGCATCTTTCAATCCAAACTCTCTAAACGGAGTTGCCTTGAACATACTTTAAAAAATGGCTATCGTGAGAACTTCGGTTTATAGTTGTTCCCTTTTTTACCTTTCATCCTCTCGGGGATATGGAAGTTTTAGATGGGTATGAATTAGGTCTTGGAGAATTAAGATCTTGAAACTTCAACATTACAGTTTTCTTTGTTTTTGTATTTGGATGTTTCCATTAAAATTAAATTCTTCTTCCCCGGAAAATGGGGAATTGGGGGACAGGTGCCGGTAATTTCAAAATTTGGATTTGCACTTTTTCCGTTGACGTCTTCCGGGTTTTGTACTGAGTTCTTTATGAGGAATGTAATAACGGGTGTTGGAGAAACATAAAGGAGTCGGATAGGTTCTTCACATGTCTTTCCGCTTCTTGTGGTGTAGCTTTAATTTGATGACGAGGGTTAGTTACGGTTTGAATTGATGAGTACCGGAATTTGACGGTAGAGTCTGACATTTTTAAAATTATCACAAAGAATTGTCAACTACTTGTAACTTAGCCATTTGATTTTGCTAATTGTGACCTTGATTTTGAAGTTCTTCACATCCGCATCATTTGGCCTTGACGTTAGTTCAAAATAAGTTTTCAAAACACTATTTGTTGGAGGTTGGTAAGGTAAAACTTGATTGATTGGTGGTTGATTGGTTGGTGTTTGGTATGGTGGAGCTTGATAAACTTGGTTTTGGTTGTTTTGACGGTTTTGATTAAAGGTGCTAGTATCAATATCATGCCTTTATCCATTTGGAAAAAGCTTCAACTCCCGGGCCTAACTAAAACAAAAATGGTATTAGAATTAGCCGACCGTACAATTTCTAAACCAACCGGTGTAGCTGAAAATGTTTTTGTAAAGTAGGGAATGTTTTACTTTCCGCGACTTTGTATGTTCTGATTTTATAGCCCGGATCCCCTCGTGTAACGATTGATACTCGGGCGACCTTTTCTTAGGACGGGCTCATGCTTTAATCGCATGTGTACGAAGGCGAGATTACTCTTAGGAATGATTGATCAATCGTTAACCCTTAAAAGTGGTGATGCACTTCACTGTAATTACAACAATCTCGAATCTTTGAAGAAGGTTTGTCTAATCGATGTCACTGTGAAATTCTATTCACAAGAAGTTACTTGGATTTTCGGATTTCCGTTGCTTACAACAATCCTTCTCGTGACTAGTTGCACGATCTGTTTCCACTTCATATCAACGCTTTACTCCATTTGATGAAAGCGATTTTATACTCTTTGAGGACAGAGTGCTCTTTTTTAGACAATCGATGAACTGTACCAGTTAGTTTCACAGTTTTTTTTAATGCTACGTACTTCGATCCGAGGGTGACATTATTCATTCTTCGAGAGCACTTAAACAATGATTCATTACTCACCAAAACAATGAAAATTTCTTACCCGGAATTCAAAAAGATCTTATAAGTTGTTGAAACACTGAAGTCTTTCACTCGAATATTGCCACTTCTTATGAACCAAAAGTTGAATCTTCCTGAGTCGAAACTTAAGAGTTACCTTTGCATCTCAGTATGTACGTTCTTAGAGGAAAAATAACAAGCCTTCCATGTCTAATTTCAAAAGATTTGAGCAAGATTGAAAAGACCTCACTCCTATTAACGTTTTTGAAAAAACGTAAAAAACAAGCAATTGCTTGGAAACTTTCTGATATCCAGGCATAGATCGTTGAGTTTCTGCTCTCTCAATTTCCTTTTAGAAGTGATTACGAACCTTCATGTCAACATCAAAGAGGATTACCCTATAATCCACGACGTCATCAAGAAAGATAATAGAAAAATACTTCTTGACACAGGATTGATTTATCTATATTCTCGGATAGTCACATGGGTTAGTTCGGTCCATTTGTGTTCCTAAAATGGTGGTATATACCATGTCATCGAACGAAGTTGAAATGAATTGGTGGGACTAAAAGATTAGTTACGAGATGGAGAGTTTGCATAAGAATTATCGAAAGTTAAACGAAGCACTTGTAAAGACCATTTTCTGTTACCATTCATGGACAAGGTGGTTAGAACGATTAGCCGGCATTTGAATTTTATGTTTCTTAGATGGTTTTTCATGGTATTTTCAAATCCTAATTGCTCCTAAAGATCAAGAGTAAAACTTAGCTGTCACGTGCCATAACGGACTTTTCGTCGTTTAACGTCGTATGCCATTCCGGTTTGTGCAATGCTCCGGTAAACTTTCTCGTTGTAGATGGCCATTTTTCACGACATGATATGAAAAATACGATGGAGGTTTTTATGGAACGATTTTTTTTCAGTTTTGGAGATCTTTTTCCTAGTGTCTTGCTTATTTAAGATAAAATCGTTAAAAAGGTGTGATGACACCATTTAGCTCTTCTAAATTAGGAAAAGAGCCATTTCATGGTTAAAGAAGGCATTGTTTTAGGACATAAGATCTCTAGAAAAGGAATTGAAGTCGATAAGGCCAAAGTTGATGTAATTTCTAAGCTTCCTCACCCGACAACCGTCAAAGGAATTCAAAGTTTTCTCGGACATGCTGATTCTTTCGCAAGTTTATCAAAGACTTTTCCAAAATCTCTCGACCCATGACCCATCTCTTAGAAAAGAACACTCCTTTCATTTTTTCGGAAGATTGCATTCTTGCTTTTCAAACATTGAAAAAGAAGTTAACCGAAGCTCCAATTCTCATTGCTCCAAATTGGGACCAACCTTTTGAAATCATGTGCGATGCAAGTGATTATGCAATAGGTGCGGTCCTAGGACAAAGGATTGAGAAGCATTTCCGACCAATTCATTACGCTAGCAAGACGATGACTGAAGCAGAAACGAATTACACAACAACCGAAAAAGAAATGCTTGCAGTTGTTTACGCGTTTGAGAAGTTTCGATCATATCTAATCATGAACAAGAGTGTTGTTTACACAGACCATTCCGCATTGAAATACCTTTTTAACAAAAAAGACGCCAAAGCACGATTGCTTCGATGGGTCTTACTTCTTCAAGAATTTGATTTTAAAGTTATCGATACCAAGGGAGCTGAAAACTATGCAGCCGATCACCTCTCTCGTCTTGAAAACCCTTACGAAAATACTTTTGATCCAAAAGAGATTACCGAGACTTTTCCTTTAGAGACTTTAAGTGTGTTAACTTCTAAAGACCAAAGTACCCCGTGGTTCGCCGACTTTGCTAACTACCACGCGGGGAAATTCATTAAAAAAGGAATGTCGACTCAAGAGAAAAACAAGTTCTTTAAAGATGTAAAACATTATTTTTGGGATGACCCTTTTCTTTTCAAGACTTGTGCGGATCAAATAATCCGAAGGTGTGTAGATGGCAAAGAAGCTCTCGAAATTCTCGAAGCTTGTCACAGTGGACCTACCGGGGGACACTACGGTGCCAACTTTACCGCCAAGAAGGTTTTTGATGCCGGTTTTTATTGGCCTACGATTTATAAGGATGCCTACGAATTGATCAAGTCTTGTGATGCATGTCAAAGACAAGGCAAAATCTCTCAACGTGATGAGATGCCTCAAAATGCAATCCAAGTTTGTGAGATTTTCGATGTATGGGGTATCGATTTTATGGGACCTTTCCCATCGTCTAGAGGTAACAAATATATTCTAGTAGCCGTCGATTATCTTTCTAAATGGGTTGAAGCAAAAGTGTAGAATACTAGTAATCTTATGATCTAACCAAGAACAATAGTGAGATGTGGGTTGTGATGTTAGAGAGAGATTGGATGGAAAATGGATGAATTGTATAAAATGGAATAATGGAAAAATGGAACAACCAACCCCTCTCCAAGGCTAGGAGAGGGTTTATATAGTACCTATAGTGGCCGGCCATGGGCTAGGATGGGCCTCCCATGGGCCTTGGGCCGGACTAGATTACTAATCTAATCATTATACTAACTACGAGCTAAGACCTGTTACAACTTGGAAGTGACCGACACTTTTCGTGTTTCCAACAAGATCGTCATTAAGTAATCTTTCAAGAAAAAGAATATCTCCCTCCGAGTCGTAGGTGTTTTCATCAATACCCGGTGGTATCGAATCATCGAGAGAAAGAAATGCGTCGGTCTCCTCCAAAAGAAAACCACTATCCCCGAAGGGAGTGAAAGAAGGGGAGAGAGACTCGACCATAGGGTCCAGAGAAAAAATGGGACTGTCACTTATATGATTATTAAGCACCTCATGGAAATGATCCTTACATGTAGTATCGAGAATGTCAGTCTTATGGATCGATTTATCACTATACTTTTAAGGATGTTTTAAGGTACTCTCAACGTTAAAGACTAATTCCTCATCACCGACTCGCAAGGTTAACTTTTCGCCATGTATGTCAAACAAAGCATGAGACGTCCTTAGAAAAGGTCTCCCTAATATAAGAGGAAATCGAGTATCTACCTCATAGTCAACCACTACAAAGTCAGCTGGGAATGTAAACTTGCCTACTTGAATGAAAACATCCTCGGCTATACCCTCTGGAATAGCAACAGATCAGGTAGCTAATTTGAGGGTCGTTCGAGTAGTAGAAAGTTCCAGAAGGGATAGTGTTTTCCACACGGAAAGTGGCATCAAATTAATGCTAGATCCTAGATCAGCTAGGGCCATGCATGACTCGAGCCCGTAGAATTCACATGGAATGAGAAACCTCCTAGTGTCTCCGAGTTTTTTGGGTAACTTTTTGAGGATCACAGTTGAGCAGTTTTCATTCACGGGTGTATTTGCTATCTCAAGAAGTTTCTCCTTATTCGTAAAGAGACCTTTAACCATTTTTTCAAATTTAGGCATGTGAGCAAGAGCCTCGGAAAAGCTAATGTTGAAGTGGATTTTCTTAAACATTTGTAAAAAACTATGAATTTGAATATCATCTTTTCCTTGCAAGTTTTCCTTATTCAACCTTGATGGATATGGAATCGGAGGTTGATGCGGATTAGGCTCGGGAATCTTAGGAGAAGAAATAGGAGCAGGAGGAAGCTCAGAAGATGTAGAATTGGAAGACGGCTGGACAACCGGAGGTGGGACATTAGTTGTACTCTCGGTGAATACATGGTCCGTTTTTGTCTCCGGTTCTCGGTCTACCTCCTTAGAAGAAGAAGGGGAAGGAGGAACCAAGGATCCAGCTAAAGTAACACCATTCCGAGTGGTGATAGCTTTAAGATCTTCCCGTGGGTTGGGAATGGTGTTGCTTGGCAATGAACCCGAACCCGAAGAAGAAGCGGTATTCATTTTCATGAAGTGACCAAACATGTTCTTAAGCTCAATGTTCGAGTTTGTCAATGATGTCATTTGGGTTTGCATGTTTTTCATTATAGCATCATTTGCTTTCATATAAGCTTGAAAATCACTT